>JAJIYU010010761.1:0-15821 GCA_030144865.1 Tinospora cordifolia
TTACTATTTACGATATCATTTATAATTTTACTATTTTTGGTGCTATTAATTAATTTTATTATTTATCATACTACTACAATATTATTGATCAATATGACATTTTTCAAATATACTAAAATGAATAAATAAATAAATTTATTACATTTTTTTTGTCATTCATTCCTTTCCTCATAATGGTCAACGTTTGTTGACTACGGTTCTTTAACACGTAATTATAGTCAAAATTTTGATATTATAACACTTAAAATTAGTGGGTATTACACTTGTCTTCTAGATTTCACATCACAGTTTCTTCTTCCTTGTTTAAACACAGAGATCTCTTCTTCTTCTTTTCTGTTTGGCAGTAGTTGTAACAGCCAATAGCAGTTTCTTTAGTTCCCATCTTCTTCGTCTTCATCTTTCCACCATCCCACGGCAATAGTAGCGGCAGTAGAGCACCGTTGCTCTGTTTCCTCTTCTTCCCTCTGTTCGTGCAACAATACTCTAGAGCAGCAACAGCAGCACACTCATGTTCTTCCTTCCTTGGTTATCTTCTTCTTCTTACCGCACCACCAACACACCCAACTGCTGCACTTCTCCTTCCTCCATCGTTTTGGCTCAGCCTACCATTCCCAATCATCATCCTCTACTTTGTTTCCAACCAAAACAACAACAACCTCAGCCTTCATTTCCTTCCTCTTCTTGATTTCTTCTTCCTCTTCATTTTCCATGTTAAATAGCAACAACAGCCTGGAGCAGTAGCAACAGATGGCAAAACCAGCAGAGTTGGTTTTCTTCCTTCGTCTTCTTCTTCGTTCGACAACAGGGACCAACAGTAGTAGCAGCAACACCGTGCTGCTCTATTTCCGTCCCTTCTTCATTCTTTCGTAGCAGCTTGAGCAACCGCATCAACAACAACATTGCTCGGTTTCCCTTTCGACTTCACCAGCTGCAGCAACCAGAAAACTCTGGTCGCTTCTCCTTCTCCTTCTTTCTAGAGTCGTCTTCCCTCCTTAGTTCTCTTCTTCGTTTGCAAACTCACCGTCAAACCAGACTTTTCTGATTTGACCGAGATTTCCTATTATTATTAATTTCGTTCCATGTTGATTTATATGAGATTTCATTAAAATTTATAAATATATATATTGTTTAATCTTTTTTTATATATATACTAATCATCCTTATATATATATAAACCTTATTATAAATTTTATATCTATATTTCTCTATACAATCATTAATCCTTATTATAAGTTTATGTATACTTCACCATTTTTTTTGTATTTTACTCCTTTTTTTTTCATTTCGTACCTACTAGCAACATGGCATGATCACGAAGTTACGGGGTGTTACAATCTACCCCCCTTAAATAAAATTTTATCCTCGAAATTTGGGTCAAGTCAATGAGTATCGTCAAGTGGTCTGTCTTTCCAATGATCTACTATGCTTCCGTTGCACTACTTTGATCTTACATCGAAAATCATTCCATATTCGACAAGATGATATTCCTCAGATTCATGAATACAACTTGGGTATTTATCCACCCACATTAGATTCATCGTTTTGCAATGCTACCAGATGTGATTCCACTTCTTCTTTGAAAACATGCTCTAAAGAGCAATTAAAATTTCTTCAAGTCTTTCACATGACTAAGCAAAATTATACTGGCTATCACCTTCTAGCTTCAAACCTCTCGTTTCCAATTTTCATTAATGATTTTGGAATAATGTACGTCATATTTCCCGGTGATAAGATCGTGAACGTAGCCTTCTTTCTAAATTAATTCTAAGAAGAACGATTAGTTCACAACCGTTGACGTGATTTAGTTATAAGGACTGTGATATCCTAACCCAGGTATCATATGCGACATTCATGATATTTCCATAAAAGAATTTGGAACTTACTAATAGTTTGGTGTATGCTCTCGCTGGGATGAACTTAAGCTGTTTCAACCATTTTCATTTCCATTCATCACGTAGTCTGGCCATTTTTGTGATGAACCACTGTATCTTTTTTAAAATAATGTTTTGACATAGATGGCTCAAATAGGTACTTATCTACTTATCTTATTCAATCATTTCAGCCTTGGGCGATTGTGTTCTTACAGATGCCCTATACCAAGGGATCAATGGTCATTATCTAGAGTTAACTACTACAGTAATAGAGTAGATCATACCGGCCAAAAATACTTTGTAAAACATCCATTCCAAGAGTGATAGTTGGAACCTTGGAGATCCGAAAATTAGAAGGAGATTGTTCGACTGACCACAAAGAATTTAAGCGACCAAGTTCGACATTGATATTTAGGAGAACATTTGTTAAGTATTGATTATTAACCCTTGTTGGAACAATGCATTGAGTTATAATACCAAAATTAGTTAGACTTTTTATCATCCACAAACCATATATAGGAGATGTTTCCTTCTCTGGCATAAGACAAAGGATGAATTGGGATGTTCCAGGAAGTTTGGCTTGTATTGTTCAAACATCCACTCAACTCAGCTAGAGAGAAGAGTTCTCCAAGCCTAAGGATTCTCTTCGAATATATCAAATGGTTGACTAATGACAATTCCTTGGGCTCTTCACATTTCATAAGATCTCGATCAACCCTAATCAAATTAGAAGATGATTTACTTTAACCTTCCAATGAAAACCTAAAAGTCCAGCCACTACACTTATCGTCCAATAACCTAACATATTCAATTTAAATTCCTAGCAAGCTTAAATCCCTTCTATTCTTCATGAGTTTGTAGGCTCAAGATCCTTCTTTAATTTCTTCCTTTCCACCTAAACCCTTTCACATTTCTGGTACGAGGGTGACTCTAGGTGCATAGTCTCGTACTAGGGTGACTCTAAGTGCATAGTCTCAGTTGTCTAGGAGTTTATGCTTCTAAGTCAGCAGCATTTTGTCTGTTTCTGGGTACAGGAGTTTGAGTTATAATACTTAAATAATCAAACTACATATATAACGAACAATCATCCAACAACCAAGCAAATAATACACGTTAGCATAATGCAATCTTGAAGCTTCCATCTGTGCTTCCAAGTCCGTGTGCCCCATCCCACACTCGCCCTTCCACACAGATTTCCACCCAGAGTTGCATTACACGGAAGCAATGGTGCAAGTGTCTCGATATCCACAGTTGACACGTCCCACTGTGTTGATCAGGCACAATGCAACATGTGCATCCGTAAACTTACTCTAAGGCTGAAGCTAGACCCACTATGTTGTACTGCCCCATCCGAGTATAGCATAGTGCGTACAAGTTTAGCCAAAGAAATCGATCACTCACCAAACATGATCCGTCATTCTTCGAATTCAGGATTCCTCCATACCCCCAAATCCCTATGCACCCCATCTTACATAGAGACCAGAAATACAAGATCTTCCCAAACTCAAGTCCTGACCAAACAAGAGTGCGTTCAAGCACGTTATTAGTCTCTAACCTATGTCCTAAAAGTTTCAATTCATTTATGATCTACTGCACTCCCGAGACAACACTCGGTCTCTACCTAAACCTATGGTCTCGGTACTTTACTTGGCTAGTATATCCTTCAATAGAATTGCCAAGCTTGACTTCATAAAACTTCTATGTGACACCCCCGTCTCAAGTTCTGGACCTTTCCTACATAGTTATCAACTCTCAAGGATGTCTATTCAAAGTAGAGGTCAAACTGTAAGGAATGTCTACTCCATAGAGACATCAAACTCTCAAAGACGTCTACCAGTACTCGAGTCATACCTGCGAATGTGAACTCAAGCACGTGGGCATCACCTTAATCTTTTCCTAGATTTCTATCCACCTAATATTAATCTCTATCCAATTTTAAACGATTATTTCTCATGATACTATTTGCCCCCAAGTCTCAGACCTTTCCTATGTAGCAATCAACCTCTCTAGGACCTTTTAATCAGAACGAGGTCAACATTCTGGTACATACTTCTAAAGAAGAAGATCTAACCAGATCAGCAATTTAGGGACCTTTATCTTGAGAGAAGGTCAACTATCAGGGACAACTACCAGTACTTATGTCACCTAACTTGAGTAGAATAGCATTACTGATTCTTTTATAAACTTCTACCCATACTACCCCTTTGAAAATCATCTCAGAAAAATTCGATTGTCAGTGAAATCAAATCTGATGAAATTCATTTTTAGTAAAAATCAAGTTCAGTGAAATCCCCAATTCAGTAAAATTTAGATTCGGCGAACTCAAATCAAGCCCAGTGTATCATAATACTGGGCTCTGATACCATATTTCTAACACCCCAATTTTCAACCGGACCTCCGTTGACGTGTCGTCTCACGTGTGGATTGTCGCACGTTAAAAATTGGAATGCTACTAAAATTTTTTTTCTATCAAATTCTTTTTCTTCAAAGTTAAGTTCATAAAATTATTCTCAAAGAAATGTATTTGAAGCATAAATCCATAGGAAACAACAGTTCAAATAAACTTTCATGTGTTCACCGAATTTTTCAAAGTTAAATGAAAACAGTGCAGCGGAATTACTTAAAAACTTGTGTTAAAACAAAAATGTTAAACATATAATACTCTTCACAAATCTAATTAACTGAATTTAAAATCAAATGAATTCATAAAAAATCATTTCAGAAAGATTAACAAAATATCACTTCCAATACCACCTATCCCGAACTACCTCCCAATGAGGTGTCTAATTAAAGTGTGAGTCTTCAAATGTAAGTCATAGTACTCTAAGTCCAGATGTACCTGAAAAATAAAGTGGGAGTAAGCTTGAAAGCCCAGTGGATCGTTTCTACACATCACATGCATTATACAGACCCAATCCAAAACATTACAAATACTTTCAAACATTAGGCGTTTCAAACATTCAATTGTTTTGGTCAGAGTCTAAGACCGAAAGAGGGTTGAGATGCCTCTCGTTATTCCCTATGATCTAACCTAATCGTAATCATAGAGGCCTCAGGTATCGCTAAAATCTAAAATCAGTCATATCTTAGTATCACAGTCCAAGAGAAAGTACTTACCATGACATCGTACCATCTCCCAAGGACTTCGAGCTGTCATAGACAGCTCTAGGTGGGAATACCTACGATCTGCCATACGGCTCGACAATCGCACCGGTACGTGGATTCTTAATAAACCATCGTCTTATTTTTGTTTTACAAACAATCTCAATCACATCAAGCATCACACAATTCACTATGAAAATAATTCAAACTATGCATGCAAGTTCACATGATAAGATGCATGAGTAAACAATAAGATCTAGACACATATGTTCTTATTCATACATGCCATATTTGAGTAAATCCAAATACAAGATCATGTTATTAACTAATTACGCATTAATTAAACAATTCATCATACATAAAACATCATTCACATGAGTCAAACAATTTCAATTAATTTCCTAATAAAATTTTAATAACCTAGAATTATTCAAGCAAATGCTTTGAATTTTTAATCTGTATAATACACATGAGCAAGGAAATCATGCCCACCTGATTCCAAAGATCTTCAGGGTTCCCTTGCTTTCCGTCGAGATACTCGTAACTTTAAAATGTGAAAATCTGAAATTTAACACTTTATAAATTTATTCTTAACTTAAATGATTTCTCAAATAATTATAAAGTCCAAATATTAATTTTCAACTAGTTTAAAGTTATTCCAAAATTCTAGAATTTTATACATTCTAATTAAAATACTTCTAAGTCCTCTAATTTGCCTTAGCTTGAAATTACAACTTTAATAATTTACTTACAAGCCTTTTTGTTAAATTTGACTTCTAATAACTTAATCTTCGAAAGTTAAATAATTTATTAATATCATAATTAATATGATTACGAACAAAATAAGACTTCTAAATATTCTAAGTTTAGTTTCAAGGCCTAAATTTTATTCTTTTCTTATAAAAGATTTTAAATTCTTAAAAGTTTATTTTTTTCATGTTTTCAATTATTGGACAATTACATTTTAAACTTTTAATGTTAAATAACATTATTAATGTGTTGGAAAGTTATTTTCCTTTTCAATTCTAATTTAAAAGATAAATTAAATTATTATTATAATTTTTTTTGAAACTGCACAGTCCAGTATCCTATTTCATTCAAAAATTTACAAGCATCAAATAATATTTATATCAAAATATTGAGTAAGTCTTCATCATCCTATTTTCAAGTACTGAGTTTTTTAATTTATCATTTTTATTCTGCGCCTCGAGTCAAAGAAATATAATTCAATTCGAATTATCAAAATTTAAAACTCCCAAAAATATACCTTTCCAATTCATATTTGCAACCAGACCACATTCTTTGTATTCATCACGTGAGCAACCACAACAACAGTGGCTGCTACTGTTTCTTCTTCGTGTACACTCAACAATCACGTGCAAAAATTTCGAATCTAGCGTGTCCTTCCATGTCCAACATGTCATCCAGCCAGATCGAGCCCATTTAGTAAACATCAAAACATTGAAAATCTCAATCCACACTTAACAACTCCAATCAATAACCAACAAGTCCAATTTCACAATTACTTCTAATTCCCTACTTCATTCTTCATTTATTCAACCTAGAAAAACAAACAATTACCCCACAAACCAAAAAATTCAACCCAAAATTAGAACATCACTCCCCTCTATTTTGATTCATCACGTCCTAATGGCTACAACCGACATCCTGGTCGTGGTTCTTCTTCACGGACCAGCATAACAGCGGCTAGCTGGAAATTTTTTTCCATCAACAAGTACACTTCTTCAATCTTTATATTTGACCGTTCAGCACCTAGGATACCCGAATTGCATTCAGTTCGTCATCTTCTTCTTTACACAAGAACTGTAGCTCGCTGTGCGTCTTCTCCTTCATCCAAACCAGCAACTCTTCTTTCCACTCGTCCTATGTCTTATGGATTTCACATCACGGTTTCTTCTTCCTTGTTTGAACACAGCAATTTCTTCTTCTTTTTCGTCCAGCAGTAGTTATAATAGCCAACAGTAGTTTCTCTAGTTCCCATCTTCTTCATCTTCGTCTTTCCACCATCCCATGACAACAGCAGCAACAGAGCATCGTTGCTACGATTCCTCTTCTTCCCTTTGTTCGTGCAACAATACTCCAGAGCAACAGCAGTAGCACACTCGTGTTCTTCCTTCCTTGGTTGTCTTCTTCTTCTTATCGCACCACCAGCAAGCACCACCAACACACGCAGCTACTGCACTTCTCCTACCTCCATCGTTTTGGCTCAGCCTACCATCCCCAATCATCATCCCCTGCTTTGTTTCCATCGAAAGTAGCAGCAGCCTCTGCCTTCATTTCCTTCCTCTTCTTTATTTCTTCTTCCTCTTCATTTTCGACGTTTAATAGCAGCAGCAACAGACAGCAAAACCAGCAGAGTTGGTTTTCTTCCGTCGTCTTCTTTTTCGTTCGGCAGTAGGGAACAATAGCAGTAGTAGCAACACCGTGTTACTCTATTTCTGTCCTTTCTTCATTCTGTCGTAGCAGCACGAGCAACCGCAGCAACAACAGCATTGTTCAGTTTCCCTTTCGACCACACGAGCTGCAGCAACCAGAAAACTCTAGTCGCTCCTCCTTCTCCTTCTTTCCAAAGTCGTCTTCCCTCCTTAGTTCTCTTCTTCATTTGTAAACTCATCGCCAAACCAGACTTTTCTGGTTTGGCCGAGATTTCCCATTATTAATATTTTTTTCCATGAGATTTCATTAAAATTTATAAATATATATATATATATATATATATATATATATATATATATATATATATATATATATATATATATATATATATATATATATTGTTTAATTTTTTTGTTGATATATACTAATCATCCTTATATATATATATAAACCTTATTATAAATTTTATATCTCTATTTCTCTATACAATAATCAATCTTTATTTTAAGTTTATGTGTACTTTACCCTTTTATTTGTAATTCACTCTTTTTTTTTTCCATTTCGTACCTACTCGCAATGTGGCATGATCACGAAGTTACGGAGTGTTACAGGTTGTAACAAACCTAATAGTTTCTTATGTTCAGCCTCGACCAATTGACAAGTGAGACATCTAGAGACATACCTGGCAATGGTCCTCTTCATTCTTCTCCACCAATAAGTCTTTCTCAGATTTTGGTACATTTTGTCAGTTTCTGTACGTATCGTGTACTTAGTCTAATGTGCTTCATCCAGTATGGTGTCTTTAATTTGTCTGATATTCGAGACACAAATCCTATCCCCTAGTCTTAGTGCACCATCCAAATCTAATCTAAAATTTGTATGCTTGCCCTGTTTAACGTCTTCAATTAGATCTACAATCCATTTATCATTCTTTTGTTCATCTTTGATTCGACGTAGAATGTCTGGCTGACCAACCATAGCATACAGATAAGCTTGTTTGTCATTTGCGGCAACAACCAGATTATATGAGCAAATCAACTAATACATTTGTGCCATATCTTTATCCTGTTTGTTGGATTTCCTACTCAGTGCGTCAGCTACTACATTAACCTTACCAAGATGATAATGCAACTAAAAATCATTGTCCTTTAGGAACTCTAACCACCTTCTTTGTCGAAGGTTCAGTTCCTTCTGGGTGTAAATGTATTTGAGGTTCTTATGATCAGAGTATAGATGAAAGCTTTCTCCATACAGATAATGCCTCCATATTTTCAATGCAAACATAATCGTTGCTAACTCCAGATCGTGTGTAGGATAGTTTTGTTCATGTGACTTCAACTGTCTTGAAGCATATACAACCACCTATCCCTCTTGCATCAACACTGCACCCAGTCCTTTTCGTGAAGCATCTGTATACAGGGTGTATCTTATGCCATGAATGGGCGTAATCAATACCGGTGCAGTGGTTAACCTTTTCTTTAATTCCTAGAATGACTACTCACACTGATCATCCCAGACAAACTTCTCCCCCTTCCTAGTCAACTTTTGTCAAGGGACTTGCCAGCTTAGAAAAATCCTGTATAAACCGACAATAGTAGCCAGCCAACCCCAAGAACCTTCTGATCTCTGTTACCGTGGTTGGTTGTTTCTAATTTACTATCGCCTCCACCTTCCCTAGATCCACTAATATGCCTTCGGCTGAGACCACATGGCCTAGAAATTTGACTCACCTCATCTAGAACTCGTATTTGCTGAACTTGGCATACAATTGATTCTTCCTGAGAATCGGTAAAATTATGTGCAAATGTTGCTCGTGCTCGGTATCTGATTTTGAGTAGATCAGAATATCATCAACAAAGACCACTACAAATTGATCTAGATTTTGACTGAAAACTCTATTCATCAAATCCATGGAGGTAGCTAGTGCATTTGTTAATCCAAAAGACATGACTGTATACTCGAAATGTCCATATCGAGTCCTAAATGTTGTCTTTGGGATGTCTAACTCTCGGATCCTGAGTTGATGGTACCCTGACCTCAAATTTATCTTAAAAAACTGAGTAGCTCCTCTCAGCTGATCAAAGAGGTCATCGATTCTAGGTAGCGAGTACTTATTCTTAATAGTCACTTGATTTAGCTTCCTATAATCCACACATAATCTCATGGATTCATCTTTCTTTTTAACAAACATGACTGGGGCTCCCCATCATGATTCACTTGGCCTAATGAACCCTTTTGCCAATAATTCATCTAGTTAGGTCTTTAGTTCTATCAGTTCAATTGGAGCCATTCCGTATGGTGGCATGGCAATGGCATTAGTTCCTAGATGCAGTTCTATCTTAAACTCTATTTGCCTGTGGGGTGGAAGACCAAACAATTCCTCAGGAAATAAATCCATGTATTCTTGTGCCACCGGAATCTGTTGGATGTCTCAAGATTTCTCGACATCCTCATCTAGTAACTTTCTGAAGTCCTCATTCTATTTGATGGCATACAATAGTTCTAATATCAGACTTCTAGGCAGTTTATTCATGTCCCCATCTATTTTTATTATTTCTCCTGATGGTAATGTAATAATCACCCTTCGTATTTGGCAATCTATCTATGCCTGATACAGGGTCAACCAATCCATTCCCAGTATCACATTGTATCCATCAAAAGGTAATATGCAGAGATTGGTCGTAACCAGCAAATCTCCAAACCTGAGTTCACATCTACAGAATCTCCTAGAACTCACTCTGACTCCCAATGGCGTAGACACCTCTAAAAACATCTTTAATGGATTTGTAACTAACTGGAGTTTATTTACTATATTCTTAGACACGAATGATTTTGTGGCACCAGAGTAAAACAAGACTTGTACAGTGTAATACCCCGAAATCTTGCGAACACGCTACGTCACATATAATATAAAATAAATAAATAAATAAAATATGACTGAAATAAGAGTGGATCTAAACTATCAATGCATTAAAATTCTAGATTGTGTGAAAAAAAAATAAATATTTGTTGATCGAAGGAAAAATAAATCAAGTACCGAGCGATTGAAATATTGGTGGAAAAAAAGAGAAATTAAATGTTGATTTGAAAAACAAAGATTTAAATTTTAGTTGATCAAAAAATAATAATAATAAAATAAATAAATAAATAAATAAAAAATGATGAAACTTACTTATTTGATTAAAAATCCATGACCTGGTCAAGAAATGAAATTCAACGTTGACTGATCGCATATTGGATGGTTGAAAAACTAAAATTTCAAGATTTGTTTAAGGAATGAAATTCATGTGATTTAATTGAAAAATATATATATAATATAATAATAATAATATAATAAAAAAACTTGGAATCTGGGTTTAGATTTTAGAATCAACATCAAATAAAGTAATTGAAATAATAATAATAATAATAATTACATGCTCTATTTTGAAAAAAAAAAAAAAGAAATTTGAAATCTGGAAAATGTCATGATTTCCAAGGAAATTAGAGGAATGAAGTAGAAGGATTTGAAAGAGGATTGAATAAAGAAAAAAGAACAAGAAGAAAAAAAATTTAGGCGAACTGATTTTTTTGGGTTTGATATCCTGGCCGTGGTAGTTGTTGCAGCTGCTGCCGGACGAGCAAGAACAAAAACGGAATGGTGATTGTGATTCCGGGGGGATGAGCAGGTGAGGAAAGGAAGAAGATTCGGAGCTGGAAATCTAGTGGTTGTCGGCTCATGAAGAAAGAAGGATGTTGCTACTGCAAGTTGAGGATTTGGGGAGTACTTGGATGAAGCGAAGAACGATGAAAAATTCAGGGCACAATTTGGTTTTGTTGTTGGTATAGCATTTTGATCGAAGAAGAAGCCCAAAAGAAAATCTGGTTTGGTTTAAGGTTGTGCGTTCAATAGAAAATAGAAGCAAGCAACTAATTTTGGCTTGTTTCCTGGTTTCCCGGTTACTAAAAACAGAGAAAATGGTGCCTTATTTTCTGGGTTCTGATTTTGGTTTGAACTGAATTTGTGTATTGTTTTGGGTTGAATCTTTGTGAGATGGGGCATTTTAATGATGTTCTCGTTGGTGTTTGAAGAATGAATAAGATAAATTGATTTGTTGAGCGATTTGGCATTTGGGGCATAAGGCTCAGCTGATGCATTTGTGTTGATGAAGAACAATGATATCTAGGGTTTTGATCTTGGTTTGGTGTGTTGGACGAAGAAGGAGAAGGGGTTGTAGATCTGGTGTGATTTTGTTAAATGAAGAACAATTTCCAGCTAGTGCACCGTTTGTTTGCACCGCGAAGAGGGTGAAGAACGGGAGCTGTGGTGTGTGATCTGAAAGTTGGAACGTGATGGTGAGATTTGGAGCTTAGTGGTTTTGTTCGTTGAGCTAAAAATGAAGAAGACGAAAAACTGCTGGAAATTGGTGCATTTTTGTGAAGTAGATGTACTGCTAGAGACATTGATTTGGGTTTCTCAGCTTGTACTTGTGCTGGCCATGCTGGAGTGTGGGTGTGTGTCCTTGCTGGTTAGTGATGGGGATTGTGGCATACAAGCTGCTGATGCTTGTTGTGGACCGTGTGTAGTGGCGTGGGTTAGTGAGTGATTTTTGTTTCTTGTTTTGGTCGGATTGAGATGGCTGAACTTGAATTGAGTTACTTGACGGCAAATTGAGTTGCGGAATGTGATTGCATTTGGGCAAGCGTTCGTTGTTGACTTAGTTCGCATGAAGAGGAGGACTTGAGGTAAATTTTAAACTTTTATGTCTAGATAATACGAAAAATTATTTTAAGTGATTTTAGATATAAAAACAAAATAAAATTTAAAAATTTAGAAATTAGGAGCAAATAAAAATTTAATAGATCATTTGTGAAAATATGTTTAGAAATTTGATTTAATAATTCAAATTAAATAAATTTAATATTAGACTAATTATTAATTATTGAACATGAGGATAAGTTGATTTAATAAAGTTAGATTAATTAATCTTTTAAATTAGGATTGGAAAAATGGTTTTTTGACATATTCATAATTCTGTTTCATATTAGAAGTTCAAGATTTGATAATTTAAATTAGTTGAAAACATGAAAAATAAACTTTAGGAGTTGAACATCTTTTATCAGAAAATAATAAAATCTTGGGCTTTGGAACTAAACTTAGAACATTTAAAAGTCTTATTTTATTCGTAATCATATTAATTATGATATTGATAAATTATTTAACTTTCGAAGATTAAGTTAGTAAAAGTCAAATTCTACAAAAGGCTTGTAAGTAAATTATTAAAGTTGTAATTTCAAACTAAAGAAAATTAGAGGACTTAGAAGTATTTTAATTAGAATATATAAAGTTCTAGAATTTGAAAAAATTTTAAACTAGTTGAAAATTAATCCTTGGACTTTATAATTATCTGAGAAGTCACTTAAACTTACAAATAATTTATTAAGTATTAAATTTCTGGTTGCACATTTTAGAGTATCGAATAGCTCAAAAGAAAGTAAGGTTGCCCTGAAAAACGACAAAATCAGGTGGGCGTGACTTTCTTGCTCATTTGTATTATATGGATTTAAGATTCAAAGTATTTTTGTGAATAGTTCTAGGTTATTAGAATTTTATTAGGAAATTGATTGAAACTGTTTGGCTTATTTGAATGATGTGTGTTGTACGATGAATTATTTAATCCATGCATAATTAATTCATGACATAATCGTGCATTTGGATTTACTCAAATAGGGCATACATGACTAGGCACTTATGCATCTAAATCTTATTGTTTACTCATGCACCTTATCATGTTAACTTGCATGCATAGCTGAATTATTTTTCTAGTGTATTATATGATGTTTGATGTGATTGAGACTGTTTGTAAAACTAAAATAAGAAGATGGTTTATTAAGAATCCACGTATCGGTGCGATTGACGAGCCCGAGGCAGATCGAGGTGACATCTCCTATATTTTATCGTTTGAGATTGACGAGCCACAAGGCGGATCGTAGGTATTCCCAATCGAAGCTGACTGTGACAGTTAGAAGTCTTTAGGAGACAGTACGATGCCATGGTAAGTACTCTCTCTTGGGCTGTGAGGGGAGTGTCGATTGATTTTAGATGGTTGTTGGAACCCTCTAAGATTATATTGGAGCACAGGGAATACCGAGAGGCATCTCAACCCTCTTTCGGTCTTATACTTCAACTAAAACAAATAAACGTTTGAACGCCTAATGTTTGAAAGTGTCTGTAATGTTTTGGATTGGGTCTGTATAATGCTTGTGTAACACCCTAATTTTCGGACGAACCTCCATTCACGTGTTACATTATGTGTGGATCGTCGCACGACGAAAATTGAGACATTATTTAAAAATTTTGTTTTGTCAAAATCTTTTTCTTCAAAATCAAGTTTATAACAATTTGTTATCAAGTCAATCTCTGGATAATTTCTCATACAAAACAAAAGAATTAAAATAATTTCTCGAGACATTTATCGAGTTCCTTAATATAAGTCATCAATAATGCAGCAAAAAATACTTTAAAACTATTCATTCAACCCAAAATCGTTAAACAAGAAAAGCCATTAAAAAATAAAACAACCAAAGTTAAACCAATGTAATTACATTAAAACAATCCAGTAAGATACATAAAACATGACTTCCAAGTCACCTATCTTGGATGACCTCCCCATGAGGTGTCCAATCAGAGTGCGAGTCTTCTGACGTAAGTCAACCTACTCTACATCTAGGTGTACCTGAAAAATAAAGTGGGAGTGATCTCAAAAGCTCAGTGGATCGATCCTACACATCACATGCATTATACAAACTCAATCCAAAACATTACAAGCACTTTCAACCATTAGGTATTCAACATTCATTTGTTTTAGTTGTAGTCTAAGATTGAAAGAGGGTTGAGATGCCTCTCGGTATTCCCTGTGATTCAATCAAATTTTAGAGGGTTCCAATAACCGTCTAAAATCAATCGATATTTACATCACAGCCTAAGAGAGAGTACTTATCGCGACTTGTACCGTCTCCCAAAGACTTCGAGCTGTCGCATACCGCTCCGATTTGGAATACCTACGATCCGCCTTGCGGCTCGACAATCTCAAGTAGTGACATAAAGGAGATGTCACCTTGATCCGCCTCAGGCTCGTCAATCGCACCGGTACGTAGATTCTTAATAAACCATCGTCTTATTTTTGTTTTACAAACAGTCTTAATCACATCAGACATCACACAATTCATTATGAAAATAATTCAAACTATTCATGCAAGTTAATGTGATAATATGCATGAGTGAACAATGAGATCTAGATGCATTTGTTTCTAGTCATGCAGGCCATATTTGAGTAAATCCAAATGCAAGATCATGTCATGAACTAATTACGCATGAATTAGTTAATTTATCATGTATCACACAGCATTCACATAAGCCAAACAATTTCAATCAATTTCCTAATAGAATTCTAATAACCTAGCACTATTCAAACAAATGTTTTGAATTTTAAATCCATATAATACATATGAGCAAGGAAGTCATGCCCACCTGATTCTTCTAATCTTCAAGACTCCTTGCTTTCTTTCGAGTAATCTCGTTGTCACACCCCTTCCGGCGGGGCCCACAGGACCTCCAGACTCCCGTGGCATCTAACGGTAGGTGACTCATCGGTACGCCACGTGTCGGCATCAACCCGTTACACGTGACGCTTCGCGCACCCCCTAAGTGTGTTTCCTTTCGCCTCCGCAGAGATTCGATCCCTAGACCATCGGGACTTAGTCTTAGAGTTCGCCGAATTAGGCTAATGGTAGCGGATTCGGCGAACTCTAGGACTAAGTCCCCATGGTCTAGGAATCGAATCTCCGCGGAGGCGAAAGGAAACGCACTTAGGGGGTGCGCGAAGCGTCACGTGTAACGGGTTGATGCCGACACGTGGCGTACCGATGAGTCACCTACTGTTAGATGCCACGGGGGTCTGGAGGTCCTATGGGCCCCGCCGGAAAGGGTGTGACAATAAAAGGCGCATTTTATTGTGACGACCCGACCCCCAGGGCCCACCCATATTGGACACACTTCAGGGCGACAACTGTGGCTTCTTAGAGGGCCCACACCACAACCACTGTCACTCATCGGTACGCCACGTGTCGGCATCAACCTGTTACACGTGACGCTTCGCGCACCCCCTAAGTGCGTTTCCTTTTGCCTCCGCGGAGATTCGAACCCAAGACCAACGGGAATAAGTACTTAGATTATGCATCATCCGCTACCAATTGAGCTATATGTTGTAATACCTGAAATTTTGTCACATAATATTTGTAATACATGGAATTTTAGTGACGTAATAACCGAAACTTGAATTTAAAACATATATACGTATATATTTATATATAAATACATATATGTATATTTGTCATTGGTATGCAAGTAATTAGTTAGCATAGAAGTATAAATGAACATATGATGATTAATATTAGACATATCGAATTGTT
>JAJIYU010010762.1:0-15866 GCA_030144865.1 Tinospora cordifolia
TCTAGCCCAGCTTCATCATGTCACTGATTAAAATCTCCTTCTCCAAGCCTACTAGTTTGTATCCTTTGGATTAGGCTTCGAGCACCCAAACTTTTTGTCTCCTGTTCAAGAGCGCATATCTGGTCTTTTCGACCCATTCTGCGGGTCTAACCCACTTTCCTGTGATCCTCTCTTGTACTGGTGGGCCCCTTTCTGCTATTTTCCACCTTATCAGTATCTGTTGCCCTATTTTCATTGGTTCGTCGAATTATGTCCTCTGCATCGCCACTTGACGTGGGAAGTGCTTATGATCTATTGTCATTAGCGTCGTCCTTCGGAACATCATCGTCATCTTTGTTGTTGGAGATCTCGATCGCCGATTGTCATCGGTCAGCGTACCGCCAAGTTCTAATACTCGTTATTCCTTTTGGATGCTTTCCAGTGAATTGGTCTAAAATTTGTTGACAGAGCTCCTTTATCTCAGCTCCCTAGTCCCTTTCAATCTCAACCAGTCGTAAAACCTGAATGTCATCTTCGTCGTATATATCAAACTGTTTCGGAAGAAACCCCGAGTCATATCCTCGAAGTTTTAGAAAGGCCATTTCCATCGACGTCAACGAGCTTGTAATACTCGTGATATTGAGCAGCCTCCACACTATTCGCCGATCTTATCAAAAGTGTGAACATTCTATTTCTCTGGCTTTATTCTTTCAATCCCCATCCAAGTATTGCGGCAAGCCACCTTGGCTCCATCGTCGACCATTTCTTCACACCATTCTTCAAAGTAAAAACCCCCTAGAGTTGTTTGGTATTTACTGGATTGGATGAGACATATCTTTGCATCATCATGACAGTAGAACAGACCCCTGTCGGTTGTGGATCTCCCTCTTCAAAATTCTTTGAACTGATTTTCTCTATAACCGCCATATGGTCTCGTCAGATGTTCTTATGATAAGAAAATCTTTTCCAGTCCAATTGTGTCGGCTTCCACTGCTTGTTCTTTGACTTTGCACTCCCCCCTTGATATTCCTTCTTAGTCGACGCATCCCTACTTGTTCCCTTCTCCATGCGCCTCGGTTCCTACTTCTTTCGTCCTCGACTGCAAGTTTCTCCAGGTGTCAAAGTTTTGTCGTTTGCTTCTTTACCTTCTCCTTCCTCATCCGGGTATCTTCTTCCTAGACAACAATATCCAATGACTTCCAAAGATTTTTCCATGCCTTGGTGTTACATTCCTCTGGAAGGATAATGCTTTCTGGACGTCCATTAACTAATTTAGTTAATTTAATGAATCGTCCTCTTTCATTTAGAAGCACCTCCATTAGTAAGCTATATCTTGATCCTCAGAACACCTCAGCTGTCGACCCTATATTATGTCCCATCAGAACCTTTACCACCTTCCTTTTGATCCACTGTATCACTTCTCTGTTCAATACCAGTTGAAAATGATGTTGTCATGTGATTTCTTGAAATATGACTTTGAATCTTCGGTTTAGCAGATCGAGAAGTATTTAAAGACACGAGAAAAGATATATATATATGTCCATTCCCCATTTGACATCTTCAACACCTATAGTTTATTAGATTTATCCTCTCTTGACCATGTTGAATATTTTTTCCTTTTATGGTAACTGGTTACTCCCTTGTTCGGTTCCCGTCGGTGTTTGTCTTTTGTACTTCATAGTTTCTTACAGTTGACCACGGTTCAGCCTTCATTTTCGTCATCTTCCTCATTCTGTTGTAGTAGAATATTCTTCCAAGACATCATTTCAACCGGATGTGCCTCTGTCTTTACTCCCCTTGGTCCGGACCTAGAATCCCAGTAACTGTTTCTATTCCATTGTCGTCCGTGCTGCTTCTTCTTTTCGTTGTTACCTTCGATGTTCCTTTGTGATTTTGTGCCTCCATTTCCATATTTGTATGATTTCTTCCCGATGGTCATTCGTTGTTGCTCCTAATATGAGTTACGTTCGCCGTTAGTCCATCGGTCAACATACATTGAGCTCTGTTCGTCACGAGTCCCTCTAGGTCGTGATTCCATATTGTGAATTCTTACCTCACCCTTTTATAGTTATTATTTATAATATATATTAACATCTAAACCAATTTTATGTAACCAAATTATAGTATTATATATTTAGATAACAACTGAGTAATAACATCTATATATATATAATGAATAATGATTACGACATTGTACAACGTATTATTTAGGATTATTTAAAAATAACATTATTGTAAATATATACGTGTATTAATTAGATAATTAGTTGTATAAATTTGGGGTATATTAAAATTATGAATTTGAAAATGATAACTCCAAAAATATATGATATAGAAATGTAGGAACATAAAAAAAGATTATAAATCAATTTAGAGGTTATTATATAGGCAGATTGGAGCGTATTTAGGCTTGGAGGTGAGTATGGTTCCATTCTTCTATTGTGTACATATCATCATAAATATATTAATTGTTTTCCATATTTATGAACTGATTTGTGAAATGTTACGTTTGTGTACAATGCTTCGTATGTTGTTTTTATTTTATGAATTGCATGGAGATTGAATACCATTATTTTTATGCTTGAAATATTGCATGTCTAGAAAAAGTAGTTTTATTGGAATAAGGAAAGAATTTCCTTAAGACAATCCTAATGATCGATAAGTGTGAGTTGAGTTGAGGTTGGAGTGGTCATAGGATATAGTAGGTATGAGGTTGATTTTACCAAGTCATTACGCCTTGGAGTATGACTTTATGTTGAATTATTTATTAATTTTGACCCTATAATTTTTTTACTTGCATTCTCACATATGCATCATCTTATTTATTAATTCATGCATCTTTTAAATTATTGGTGAGTATGTAATGGTTGCGTGAGATATCATCTTACTGGGCTTTTTAGCTCACACCATATTTTTTTTTCATACATTTCAAGTTCATCTAGTATCCAAGAGAAGGGCAAGGGAGTCGCATATTAATTTGGATTATTCACTTAATTTGAGAGTGAGTACAAGTGACTCGATATAGGTTTACAATTAGTAGTAGTCCTAATTATTTAATTTGAGATGTATAGTAGGTAGGATTTGTATGGGTTAGTTGAACCCATCACTTTGGTTTTCTATTATCTTGTTTATTTTTGGAAGATTTATGATACTTATGAGACTTATGACATTTTAATAAAATTATGCTTTAAAGACTTGTTTAGATATATTGGTTGGTTATGTATTGTACTATACAATACTAGCCCGAGCTACTAGTGCTCGGTGTTGAATGCTAGCCCGGGCGACTTGCCTCTTTGGATAGTTGGAAATGGGGTCGTCACATAAGCATTTTATGAACTTTTTATGATAGGACGTATAGCATTATGTTTTGTAAAATCTACCTATTATGGATGGAAAAGGAAAATTTTGGGATACAAATCTTTGTGGCTAAGTTTGAACATATTCTTGATCAAAATAATAGAAATGACCACACATGTACACTATGGAATAGATGGCACCTTGCTAAAATACTGCCAAACAAACCCCAACCCAAATGAGAGCATGAAATAACATTTTCTACAAAGCATTGAGGACATGGTACCATTAGCTTACGTCATGACAACAAAAGTGATGATCTTTGTGTGAGTTCACTTAGCAGATGCTAGACCACATTAATGCATGGGATATGACATCACCGATGGCTCAATCTAGTCAAATAGACAGTAGGTTTGAAAAAATCCAAAAGATGAGGATGTCCAAAATTAAAGGCAAGATAGATGGTTGTATAGAACATTTAAGGCCAATAAATGGTTCATGCAAAGAAGGACCTAGATATGGCACATTTTAGGGGATCTTGATGAGTGGCATTAGCTACTCACTAACTAATAAGGGTAGTCGAGGTGGAGTTTTGGTGGGATCATTGCAACGAGACCTAATTGTGGACACAAAAAATATGGAGTGGGCTGAATTTGAAGAAAAGTTCTATGAAAAGCACGTCTTCGTCTAGTTAAGCGACAAATAGAGAACATTTTTTTGGGAATGGTTCAAAGAGATATGACAAAAGCCAAATACGAGGCCAGATTCATGATTGCATGTCTATGAAAGAGGCTAGATTCATTGAGCTATCACACTTCAATCCTGATTACATGTCTATGAAAGAGGCTAGATGCTTCATGGAAGGTCTTTGGCTAGAGATCAAGAAGGTAGTAACCCCCTTTGAGCTAAAGGTGTTCCATCAAGCCTCAAACAAAATTAAAGTAACAATCATGGGGAAGGCGAAAAGTCCATACTAGTAGAACAATAATGAGGGTGATTAAAGCAAGCCATATAAGAAGCGCCATTACCAGCTAACTAAGACATCGAGTCAAGCACCACAACCGAAATAGCAAGTGACACCTACTCAAGAGGATAGGTAACAGGCCCCACCAGCCAAGAAACCTAGCCCAAGTAAAGAAAAAGCAAGGCATAAAGTACACGATTACCCTAATCGCTAACTAAATTCTCAAGCGGATGGACCACAACAGCCTCGAGCTGCATAACTACCATGGTAGCAACAACAACATCAACCGCACAACAAGCTAGGGTTCCAAGGGAATCTGAACAAAACACCTAGAAACATGATGACAACTCCCTTAGGGTGTATACAAGGCAACAACAATTTTACCAAACTAATGGAAGAAAACAATTCACACACTCCAAACTCCATTAAAAACATCCTTTTAGCAAAATAATTCATAGACGTCTTCGTTGATAAACTATTGGGACTCCCACTAACAAGCTAAATTTAATTCAAAACTGAACTTCTGCATAAGAAAAATGTAGTAGTCATTTCGTAATACCAAACGACACTTGTAGAACTAATCGAGTTGAAGACTCAGCTCGACGAACAAAGGAAAAAGGGTTCATAGGACCAAGTAAGTCATCTTGCGAAAAGTTGATGCTCTATATAAAGAAAAAGGATTGTTCAAAGGATTACAAAAAAAAAAAAAAATTAAACTAGTCACCTTAAAGAACAAATATTGGTTACCTAGAATGGCCAGCCTATTTGAGTAATTAAAAGGAGCCACCTACTTTTTGAATATCAACTTGAGATCAGAATACCATCAACTATAAATCAGAGAAGTCGATATCCCCAAGATGGCATTCTGCACTAGATAAAAAACACTTCAAGTTTTCAGTAATGCCCTTTGAAAGACTTAAAAATGCCCCAATGATATTCATAAACCTTATGAACTGGGTGTTTAGACCCGATCTGGACAAGTTTGTATACTGATGCCTCTAAAAGTAGTTGAGGTATTGAACTCATGCAAGAGGGGAAAGTGATAGCATATGCGTTTAGGTAACTAAAGCCTCATGAGAACATTACCCACCTTTGACCTTGAGCTAAGGCCATACTATTTGCTTTAAGGATAAAGCGACACTACTTGTATAGAAAAAGCTTTGAATTATATTTTGACCACAAAAACTTCAAGTATATTTTTATACAAAAGAACTTAAATCTAAGACAAAGGCGATGGATGAAGTTCCTCAAGGATTATGATTTTCAATTACTTTATGATCCTGGCAAGGTCAATGTGGTACTCAATGCCCTAAGTTGAAAGACCTACCTAGAGAACGATGAAAATGAACAAATTGAGGAACAACATGCTTTCCTATTAGCTATCATTGTCGAGTTAGAGTTACCATGACATATAAATAAGGATCAAAATAAGGAGCGATGGGTAACATAAATCATGGAGAGGATATAGATGGGTAAACACCCATATTTTAAAGTTGATGTCGATGGCCTAGTGCAACTTAGGGAATGAGTTTGCATACCAAAAGACGAACATTTGAGATGGATTATTCTTGACAAAACCTATTAGACAAAATATTTCTTACGCTCATGAAGAGCAAAATGTAAATGAATGAAATAAGATGTAGCTGAGTACGTGTCAAAGTGCTTGACTTGTCAACAAGTAAATATCGAAAACTAAAAAACCAGGTAGTATGCTACAACCCTATAATGACTACAATAAAAATGGTGGGAGAATATCACTATGCACTTTGTGACATGACTTTTTAAGAATCAGAACGGAGAAGATATCATATGTGTAATCGTGTATACACTAACCAAAATGGTTCATTTCTTGTCGATGTGAGCCATAGACCTAGTCTACAAGCTAGGGGAAATGTATGTAAAAGAGATAGTGAAGCTGCATGCCTTCTCAAAATCCATAGCGTCAAACCAAGATGTACGTTTCACCTTACAATTCTAGCAAAACCTATAAAGAGAATTGGGTACTAAACTCATCATCAGTATAATTTCACCCACAAATGGACGACTTGTTCAAAAAGGTTATCCAGGTACTAGAAAATATGTTAAAAAACTTGTGTGTTAGATTTCAAAGAAAATTGAAGCAAATAATTACAATTAGCGGAGTTTGCATTTTATAACAATGATCAAGCTAGCATTCAAATTGTTCCATTCGAGGTGTTATATGAGAGAAAATGCATATCACTAAGTTGGGCCAACCTTGAAGACAGTGTACTAGCAAGACTCGATATAATCTAAAAAAATGAACGACAAGGTCCATCTAATCCAAAGATACCTCAAAATTGACAAAATAGACAACAAAATTGCACAGATCACATAAGTCAACATCTAAAATTCTAAAAAGGGGTCAGTTTTTTTTTCTTGCCAGTCCAAGAAGGGGCATTAAGTGGTTCAATGTGAAAGGCAAACTGGACCCACAATTAATTGGGCCTTTCAAGAAAAATCAACGTGTGGGAGATAATATCTCCCAAATAGAGCTTCAAATGAACTTGTTCAATATTCAAGACACATTCCATATATTAATATTGAGGAAGTATCACCCAAACCCTTCACACGTCATTCAAAGCGGCGACATACAATTGCAAAATGATTTCACATATGGGGAGGTAGTAGTTAGAAATTTGAATCGAAAAATCGCAATATGAGAAACAAGGACAATTGGTGAAGGTCTTGTGGAGGCACCAAAAAGTGGAAGAGACAACTTGGTAATTCAAAAGTGAAATCTACACCAAATATCTAGAGTCGTTCACAGCAAATATCTAGAGTCGTTCCAAACATAAGCGTACAAACATCACATGGAATGTAAGAAGGTTTTTTTTTTTTTTATAAATTTCGAGAATAAAATTTCTTTTCAAGGGGTTGTATTGTAGTATCTTATAATTTTGACCATCAATTAGCAATAGAATTACCCTAATTAACCTAGGAATTAACTATGGTTAAATGCAACCACAACTTGAATGGATCAAGTTAACCATATTTACATACCAACCAAGAAATTTTAAAAAATATTCCGAGGTTGAAGGAATTGAATAAGTTGATGAGCTTTGTATTGAGACATCGAGGAGATTATATATATATATATATATATATATATATAGAGAGAGAGAGAGAGAGAGAGAGAGAGAGAGAGGGAGAGAGAGAGAGAGAAATATGACACGATAATATTTATGCAAGATTAAATATAGAAAAATAATATGCAAAACTGGACCAATAGCTTCTTTTTAATCACTATCAGGTAGCATGCATATACACTTAAAAAAAAAAAAAGAATAACAAATAAGCAACCGAGAATAACAAAGTTTTTTCTATATCCCTAAATGATTCATCAGACCAAAAAAAAAAAAAAAAAAGACAATAGCAAGTTTCACTGGATATATTTTTTTATTTGTTAAAGAAAATTAGTTTTAATATTTTATGCACAAATCTCATTAATCTTCTTTTATTATTACTTTTTTTAAAAAAATTAAGGATAATCACAGACCTCGAAAGAAATAAAAGTACAAAAAATCTTTTCCAAATCAAGAATACAACACTAGATTTATTAAGTTAGATCCATAATAAGCGACTAGCTAGATCCTCTTCACTGATACAAAGTTAGCTGCCGGGAGGATCAATGAAGCAAAAAAACTACTGCAACAACACATATTTTTCTCAAAAATCAGAAGCAAATACAAACATCAAATAGAAACAAAACAAAAAAGAAAAAGGAAGAGGAATGAAGTGATAGTACTTGGTAGATCTAGCAATGTTTAACAAGCGTATTAAAGAATAATTATGATCAGAAAATATTACGTGTAATATTTACATGAAGATGATAATCATGATCAAGATAAGAAGTATATCAATATTAATTTAAGAGGTAATAGACTTGGATATCATAAAATGACGATGGAATAAAGACAAGAACTGTATAGTTTAAGATCCTAACCCATTGGGTGGTGGTGGTGGTGGTGACGGTGGTGGCAGTGGAGCTTCCATGGCTGCTTTTTCTTCTTCTCTATGTTACTCTTCGGGCCATCAAAACACAGTCAAGAGAAACCAAGGGAGAAAAAAGCTAGACCTTGAAATGGAAAAGAACAGGGTGAGAATGAGGGGTTTTTTAACTTGGTACCTTCTTTTACATATATGAGCAGAATTATTGGATCTACCTAAATTAGACAATTAATAAAATAATATTTTATAAAAAGTAACCTATTTTTTGTGTAATGTAATATAAGGTTTAATTATATTTCATAATTTCATAGGTGATTATAATAATATTTGAGTGGATTTAATGAATTTTAACTCACAAGAAAATTTTTAAAAATGTATAAAAAAAATGGATTTATCTATCATAAAAAATGTGGCGTCTTTACTTTTTTTAACAATGGGTGGTTGGATTTCGAAAGGAAAATCCAACGGTGAATCTGACTTGACCGTAGAAAAAGAAACAGGCGCAAAGCGACACGTTGTGGAGAGTTCCGGGAAGCGACGGACGAGGAAAAATTAGAAAACTTGAGTGTGGACGCGTGGCACTATATGAGAGCCGCTGGGTGACAGTGGTCCACTTCGGTGACCCATTTAGCTTGCTCGGAATCCTCTCGAATAGCAATTCAGGATAAGATCGGACGGTCATTACGTCGGGGGAGACAATCTACCCATATTATTGTCCTCAATTGAAAAGAAGGTGCGGGTCCTACATTTTCTTGGCGGCTTTGACTTTAAGTAAAGAGAAGGCGTGAGTGACGTGTTGTGGATGATGTCATCCTCCCTTCGGTCTTTGTCGTGATGAGTCACCAGAAAAAATCTATAAAATTAAAAAAATTAAAAAACTGGTCTCATTTTCCATGGGCACGAAAAAAAAAAAAGAAAGAAAGGAAAAAAAAAAAAAAAAAAAAACCAAATGGTGTGAGCTATGAGTGTTATTTTCTTCAAAGTGGTGTGAGTTTTTTATTTAAATTTAAGCTACATGTTGGCAGGAAAAGTATTTAGGGTGCAACTTTTTAAAAGTTTGGATCACTTTAAAAATATGTTTGTTTAATTTTTGTTTAAATATTTTAATTCTTTTTTATATGCGTGCTCTATCTCCTTTTGTTGTATATAAAAGTTCTAAATACTTCCCTTCTGCTCTATCTCCTTGTGCAAAATAGTTAATAAGGATACTAAAGTGTCAAATACCAACGAAAAAAATAATGTCTAAGCTTACTACTAATATAAATGAAAAAAAAAAATTGGATATACAAAATTTATGCTTACATCAAGTGGTAAGAATTGAGAATCTAATTCTTTGAATTTATATATAAATTTCATTTAATTTTTAATAAATAAATAAATATATATATATATAAATATATATTGTCTAGCTAATCCAAATGTTAAAAAATTTGTCTACATTAATGTTAAAAGCACACCCCACAAAAAGTTTTAGATTTATTTTGTCACCTCCGCATGTTTATCTCTTTGTAACTTATTTATTTTAGAAATTAAAGTTTTAAGTTTGGCTAAGGGGAGCAACGGTAAGATGATAAGAACCCAATATTGATTACATGAAACACAAACTCGGGAAGGATTTTGAGAGGCAGCTTCCATCCCTATACTTTAAACCTTTGTTAAGTGGAACCTCAAATTAATCTAGATCAAAGTGATTTAGTGTGTAACGGACGTATAAAGATGAAGTCACCTATGAATGTTCCTTGGGTTTGGACAAAGATTTGTTTGATTGTCGATCGTGAGGTCAGCTTGTCAACCATACATATAGGTAGAAGGATTATCAAACTTTGATAATCGAAATAAATCCTCAAGCGTAGGGTCGTATTGTAAACATATTTTTTATTAAAATTTTTTTTTTAATTTTGATCATTATAAGTGTAATTGCATTATAAAGAGTTAATATAAAGTTTTTTAAAAAAATATTAAAAACTTGCTATAAAAACTCAAAACAAGACTCATAATAGAACCTCTACTTATATTTGTTACCTTTAGTTTCTTTCAAATTAAGGTAATTAAAGTATCAATCATGACTTAATTGTTTTATTTTAATTAAACTCATAATTTAAAATTTTGTTTTAATTAATCGTACTCAAAACAAAACTCTAAGGTGAAATAATTAATATTTTGCCCTTATTTAAAAAATTGAATTAAGAAGATATTGATTTTGTAAGATAAAAGTTTAAACATAACCATTATTATTAAAAGTTCTATTATAAGTTTCGTTTTCAAAATATATTATTGGTTAAAAGAAACTATTTTCACAAGTTGGAGAGATCAACAAGTGAAGCTCGATCGCAAGGATCGATATAGCTAGGTTTGAGTGAAATAGAATATTAAAAATAGTATTGCTGGTAGCTAGCTTGAAGGTGGCAGATTTATGTTAATTACCTGACTAAAAAAACAATAATACAAATAGGAGAAAGTGTTACAGCTGTTTTCATTAATTTAATATTTTTAATTAAATAATTCTATTTCTTAAATTTAAAAAAAAATTAAGTTATTGACTTTATCTTTAAAATATTGCAATAGTCATGCACCTCAACTATTATATGTGTAATTCAAAAATTAAATATATATTACATACTTTAATAAATATTAATATTATCCACACACACATTTAATAATCTTCATCCGTATTTGAAAGCTAAGGAACATTTTTTAGTATATATATTATTTATTACTTATTAGTAATTAATATATAATCAATTGTAATTAGCCACTTGGTGCAATCTCATTTATAAAAGCTGTAATTTATTATTAATCTCATCAACTGCCTTTCTATCTAAATAACTACTGCAGTCGTCAATGTCTTATATATAGGATATTTAATTAATATATAATGTTCTTTCCTAATCCTAAAACTAAAACTGAAAACTATTGTGCAGTCACCATCTGTCATTTTACTATAGGATTATAATCAAGTTTGATGAATACCATGTCCTCACACATCTTTGTGTCATATATAGGAAGAAATTAAGATAAATGAAAAAGCTTGATCACAGTGACAGGTGATATTACTAATTAAATACAAATCAATATTAACTTGGTATTTTTCCAAAAGGATAAGGCATGTCCATTTTAATTCCAAGGAAAAAAGCGTGCTAATAAATAGTTAGATCTTTAACATATTTTTTTAAATTATTGACGTCATGCAACTAGTTAAATAAATAAAAATAAAAAATAAAAATCTTTATATCATGATATTAGAAAGAAAAAAAAAACAAGGATCAGAATACAATTTACTTATTTCGCGTTATAAATTAATGATGACAAATTTTTAAAAAAACCATAGCTCGTTTACATTATTTTTTTAATTTATTAATTAATGAAGTAAGCTAGTTTGCATTATTGTTTTCCAGTAACTGTTTAATTAAAAACATGTGACATTCGAACGGCATTGATATAACTGGCTATAAGGACAAAGAATTAATGAAGTAATGAAATTAAAACATCAAAAGCATGCATCATCTAACGAAGTATATGAAATTAACAAACATGAATGTCTACTAAATATAATATGATATGTGAAAACTCTTACGAAATTAAGATTTCGAACTGATCAATTAGGGTTTTGATTTCGGTGTGCTCCAAACACTTGATTAACCAGATTATACCTGCTGGCAATGGATGAAGAAGAAGCTTCATGAGATGCAGAGCTTGATTCCTGGTCAGCCATGGAGGGATGTGAATGGTTTCCTTCATAAATAACTCTTGGGTTCGAGGGGTCTGAGTGCAACCACTCTGCTCTCTTCTTTGCTGCACAACCACTCCTTTGACACTTGAAATAGCTCCTATGTATAACCATACATATATATACATGTGATGAAAAAAAAAAAAAAAACAAGAGTACTATGGCTGAAGATGAATTAATTATTAAGGAAAAACAAATTATATGTCTATATATATTATAGTAATACCTGATTCTACCAATATTTTTTATGAACTTCTGACCATATTTTTTCCAAGCATACCCATCTTCTGGTAATACTAAGTTTCCATCAGTAAATTCCTCTTCGGCTTCCCTAAATAGGAAAGAATGACAAGAGCAAGGAAATATATATCAGATGAACATTTTATGAGACATTTTGAAATGATAAAGACAGATGGTGCTTAGCCCTTCTCACTGTTATTTGATTTGTATCTTTTAGTTTTTGTAAAAAATATATCCTGTATTACGATGACTAACAATTATTCTAGACATAAACGTAGATACTAATCATATATTGGTCACAAGAAAATTATTGTTGACCTCAATCCCAATGCAAGAATGCTCATTTCAGATTTAATAAAATCATTATCGTACATAACTAGGTTGTATTTTAGTTCAGATTTGCAAGAGAAAGAGAGTTTTTTTCTCTACATAATTGAAAGAAAAAAGTTTGATGAGTATCATATTACCATTTTTTTTTTCCTTTTTCTTTCACAGAATCAACAGACAATTTTACAGAATTAAAAAACAATAACGCATAATTCTTTCACAAAAGAGTAGCTGTGTAAAAATTGAAATATCAATCTATTTACCACACATATGTATGCCCTTAAGGGTTTTTAGGGTTTCTCATAAATTTCCTTTGTCTTTTGTGTGTATATATGTATATAGTGAAACAGTAATAAATATCACAGGAAATTTAGTTCACTCTCGTAATGCAATATATTTACCCGTAAAATATTATTAAAAAAAAAAGCATTGTTTTAGAAGAAGATATTATCATTAATGCTTTCTAAAATGAACCAGCACACCAACTAAATTCTGTCACCAACAATGGCATCCCGGCCCGGAAAGAAAAGTATGTGCACCCATTTATTAATTAGCTAGTATTAGCAAAAGCTTCTTGTTGATTTTCGTGTTTCCATTATCAGTGATTTGAACTATCTCCATCACTGTGCACTAGTACCCTTTTTTCCCTCTGGCTACCTGCAGACCTACATACAATATTTTTAACACACTTCTCATACAAAAAGGATTCAATGGTGGAAAATAATAAAAGATAATCAGTTAATTACACTAATGTAAACAAAACAGTATATATATATATATATAGAAAAGAAAACCTAGCTATTTTACCAAAGTAAGTAACTACTTTAAATACCCATTTTTATACAACGCTGTAAATAATAAAATATTCATTTTAATACCCGTATTTGTTTGCAGCAAATCAAACCGTATAAAGATGACAAAAGAGGAAGAAGAGGGGACAAACACAAACGCACAGAAACTTACGCAGTACTATCTTCTTGTCCCTGAGATGGAGCTTCAGCCATGGCTCCGGCCTTTTCTCTCTTCTCTGCAAGTTCTAACAATAACATTAATGCAAAAATTAAAGAAGAAGAAGAAGAAGAAAATAGCTAGCTACTGTAAAGCAAACCACACGAACGAGAAGCAGAAGGTGACAGATTAGCCCTTGTCGGCAATCCTGTAATGCCGGTCCGATGTTCCTCAAGATTCGTGAAACCACTAAAAACTAATCGAGATTCTAAAGAAAATACACTCTACGGTGTACGATCATGGCCTACGATAGCCCCGAGGTCCACATGAAACAGAACCCTCCAGACGGCTGGCCTTATCGCGAAACCGGTGAAAGCTTCTCCTGAGGCCATTTTATGCAAATGAAAGATACCAGGAAGTGGAATGAGTACGTGGCAGGACATTGTTGGCTAATGTGCAAAATGAGGGACGATCGAATAATTGACAAGTGTATTCATCGAGATCTGCTTCGTTAAAAGGTCAACGATGAAGCCTCGAGATGACAACCTTCCTTTGTCGTCACCCTGTGGCTGACGGCAACGGCGGGAGAACAGTGGGCCCGGCAAGTGGGGCATCTCTTCACAGCTGTACTTTTTGACGTCACAACGGTGACGATCTGGTGACGTTATTTTAGGAATCGCTATCACATTAATAAAATAGCTGGAGTGTACCGTTGCAGCTACGAAGAGACTCGGAGAAGATGACCGTACGTACGGTGGGGTAAATTACAAACGGGCAACGGCAATGGGAGATATTGAGCGTTGATATAACGCGAGTTTTTTTTTTTTTTTTTTAAAGAAGGTGTGCCAGTTGCAGCGCCTCATATATATATATATATATATATATATATATATATATAAAATAAAAATAAATTATTAATTTTAAATAATATAGAATAAAAATATATTATTAATTTTAAATATAAATAATAGATATTTTTAAAAAATATTTTATAAATAAAATATTATAGTTAATGTATTAAATGAATTAATGTGAGTTTGAGACCTATACAATACGGTCTAATAAATTTGTAACATTGTGAGTGAGAGTTTAATGAATGAAAGTTTAATAAGTTGATGATGTGAATGATGAAATTAATGATGTGTATGGTTTATTAAATCGTAGTATAAGGGATGCCCTTAGGGCATTCCCAATGGGGTTTAAAACCCGCTGAGGTGGCGCTCAATAGAGTTTGGTGACTGTTTTCGAATTAAAACTGTCATTAACTGTCTTAAGACAGTTTTTGGGCTCTTTTTTACTGTTAACTAGTTTGGCAACTGTTTGAAAATTTGTACCAATTCAAACACACCTCTTATAGTTTAATAAATAATACCTTATTTACAGAAAAGAACTATCTTGATTTAAAAAGAAGAGAATTCCATAAATTTTTGATTGATTCCAGTTTTGACAGAAATCAATTTTGGTACTGTAATTTGATTTGAACAGTTGTATCCTAGGAGACAGATTCCATAGTCTTCAAGCACTTCGGAAGGGAATAAATTTTGTCTTAGGACATTGCTCACGCAAGCCTCTGTTCTGTTTTTCTATTCTCTTTATAATTATTTCCTATGCATTATTATTAGTATTGTTTAACGTTTAGTTTTTAACCAATTCTAGTGTGATGGCAACTAAATATGAGGCAAGTTGCTATCTATGGCCAAATTGTTGGAAACTGAGGACGATGGCAACTCGACACAATTAGAAGATCCTTGTTGCAATATCAATGACGAGTTGTATAGCTCAAGTCTACATGAGTCAAATTCTAAGCCAAGAATAATATGTATATGATGTGGTCAAACTCATTTTGATAAACCAAAAATAGAACAATCCCTTGAATGATTAGAGAGGATGATGCTTATATAGCCTAGAAGACCTCAACTAACAATTCTAGAGTCAATGAGCTTGTCTAGCTCAATCAACTCGTTATCGAACCTATTGTGGATAAAGATGTGGCAAGCTACCCAAACAAACATTTCCTCTATTAATGAGCCACCAACCCTTCTTCAAAAGTATGTGATTATAACTCTTAATTTTTTATTTTTTTTTTTAAGTTTCAAGCAAGAACCTAGGCATAAAAAGGTTTGTTTTGGTTGAATCACACCCAAGTTTCTCATTATAGCTTATTCACTTTTTCTTTCATTTTAGATTTAGATGGTGAGTTCTTGTTGAGGTTAGTGAGTTTTTATTATTATTATTATTATTATTATTATTATTATTATTATTATTATTTTGGTTGAATCACACCCAAGTTTCTCATTATAGCTTATTCACTTTTTCTTTCATTTTAGATTTAGATGGTGAGTTCTTGTTGAGGTTAGTGAGTTTTGATTTTATTATTATTATTATTATTATTATTATTATTATTATTATTATTATTAT
>JAJIYU010010763.1:0-15815 GCA_030144865.1 Tinospora cordifolia
TTTTTTTTTTTGCTAACCACGAACGTGGTGAGTAGTAGCAACAAACCAGCAACTAGATCTGGTAGCTGGACCACCAAATCACGTGATTGAGCTAGAAACAAAACCAAATCTTGGTTGGTTTGAGCTCGTGCAAGTGGTTACCACAGCCGATCTGGTTGGGTTGAGCTGGATCGATGTCCTTTGAACATGCAAGCACTTCTTCTTCAGTCCGTCTTCTTCTTCACGGTAGAGTGCTGTGGCTAGTTAGATGCAGCAACGGAAAAGAAAATAGAGGACGCACTAGCAGCTGGAGAATGAAGACGCACCAGCAGCTGTGAAAACAGAGCTTTGTGGCTCTGTTCTCCTTCTTCCACGGTGAGCTGCCACAAAACAAATTTTCTACAGCTTTGTTTGTTCACTACAATTTGCAAGCAGGTGCAACTTGCTTCTTTTTTTTTTTTTCCACGGCGAGCTGCAGCAAAAAAAACAGAGTTTGCAACTCTGTTCCTCACGGCAAGCAACAACAGCAGGTCTTCTTCTTCGGCTCAGATCCGTGCAAGCTGTTGTGTTTCTTGTTCTTTCTCTGCTAGGCATGGGCCTGCAAATAGCAAGGATGCACCAACAACAAACTGCACTCACATCTACTGCCAGCAACCGTCACGAACCAAATGTGCAAGCTATGACCCAAACAACAGCTGTGGGTGTTCGTTCTTCAGATCTGAATTTTTTTTTCCAGACCGTGGCTGATTGCGTAGATCCGAACTAGTTCAGTGGTGATGAGCTTGTGACGATGGTGGTTTGATGATGCTATCGGCAAATCCGGCAAGATCGAAGAGGGCCGGCCAGATTGAAGAATCAAAGGTGATCAACAGTTGGAGAACCAAATCCAACGAGATCTGGTTTCTTTTTTTTTTTTTGAGCTTAGATGAAGAAAAGAAAGGAATGAGTCTCTTTTTTTGTAAGTTTTGTATTGCTTGATTTGTTGAGCCCAAAACATGGAACATTCCCTTTATTATATATATCAGCATATATGTGTTTATTTCACTTATTTTATTCATCTCATTTTTTTTTTGAAATCAAACTATTACTTATTTATAATATTCCATCTTCCATATGATATTCAAAATCATGTATGCACACACACACACACACACACACACACACATATATATATTTATATGTATGAAATATTTTTATTTAATTCACTTAGTTAAAAACAATTTTGTATATTTTTAAATTTCATTGCAATGCACTTGCATTACAAAAATTTGGGCTATTACATGGAAGCCTGGAACTTTGTGGTGCTAGCATGAACTGTTTGATTGTATGATTGCTTGATATGCATGTTTTACTATTTATTTGCTTTAAGACCCAAACCTATGCATGAAACTAACATAGAAAAAAACTTTTAGGCCACTAAATAGATCAAGAACCTAGAAATTGAATTTAGAGCCATGATAGTCCAAACGTTTGATGAGACGAATACTGACAAGTTCAAGAAGGGTGGCAATGGCTAGACATTATTTTAGGAGATCAGCCAGAAGTTGGTGGCGTATGATGAGGATGGACCCCGACGCAAATGTTGAGAAGATGAACTGGAAAGAATTCAAGGACATTTTTTATGACAAGTTCTTCTTAGAGGCTACCCTAAGAAAGCTACAGGAAAGCTTTATAAGACTCAATCAGAGAGATCTCACCTTGACTGAGTATGAGAAGAAATTTATTGAGCTAGCCAAGTTATCTCAAGAACTAATCTGGGAGGAGAGGATGCAGGCTAATAGGTTTATTCAGGGTCTCAAGATTGAGATCTGCAAAGTGGTTATGACTTTGGGCTTAAAGATATATAGGGATGTCTTGGAAAGAGCTTTGATCATAGAGCAAGAACTCAACTTGGAACAAAGGTTAAGGGAAAAGAATAAGAAGCTTACGAATGAAAAAGATCGCGGGTCACGAAAAAAGAATAAGGTGATAAGGCTCCACAGAAACAAGGGCAGGCTAAGAACGAGTCTAGAAAACAAGCCAGGAGGCAAGGGCTGTGCTATGTGTGTAGATAGAAGGGTCATCTTGCAAAAGATTGCCCGATTACACTCAAGCTCCTCAACCACAGAACACTCAGGGAGGAGCTCAGAATGATCGTTCTCAAGGTAAACGACAACAACAGAATGCCAACCAATGGCAAAATCAAGGTCGTGGTTAGACCAGGCAAGAATGTTCGCTGTAGAGGCTCAAAAGATCAATCCCCTAAGTAGAAACCCTGGTGGTCCCATATTAGGACAAAAAATTAATTTTTGGAATATAATTAGTCGTAGAGAGTTCTTAAGACTCGCTATATGTTAGTATTTATTTAGGCTTTGAATAAGGTATTGTACATCTGATTTTCAATTAATGAAAATAAACTCCTTAAGAACTCTTGTTGCCCCACGTTAAATATTATTAACGAAAAAGAAAGTGCTACTCACTCAAAGTAACAATCCCAAAGCCTGCCGTGTGGTCAAGTCCACTGAGTTGGAGGTGGGAAATGTTCAACCTCAAATAGTTATATTGAATAATTAAAGACTTTAGGATGGGTGTGACCCTAAATGAAAAACAAGCCTATCTCTATAGCAAGTCTTGCCACCAGAGCTATTGCATCAGATTAGGGATGAACAAAAGGCAAGATGAATGGCCCACAAGCCTGATGGAGGAAAGTGAATGGGATAAGCATACTGACCATAGGCTAGATGCTAAGAATACCTTAAGACTTATGAAGAAAACACTGTATGGATAATTGTGAATCGTCTCACTAAAGTGGCCTAGTTCCTGCCAATCAGATCATAGAGTCTGAGAGAGTCACCCGGATACTAGAGGATATGTTGAAGTCTTATACCTTAGACCTTAAAAGAAAACTAGAGAAAGTATGAACTCGACGTTCAAGATGATGCTACTTATGAGGAAGCAGTAGTCAAAATCCTCAACCACAAAACACAAAGTTTGAGAATGAAGGATATTTCGTTAGTGAAGGTACTGTGAAAACATCACGGGGTGGAAGAAGCTACCTGGGAACTCAAAAGCGAGATGAAGACAAAATATCAACACTTGTTCACTAGAAATCCTTAGTTATGTACAAATTTGAAGGACAAATTTTTTTTAAGGAGGGTAGGCTGTAATACATTGAAAACTCTCTATTTAATTAAATGAAATTCAAGATCAATTCAGTGAAATTGGGTGCAAAATGAAATTGGGCTCATTTCGGGGCTAAATTTGGTAGGTTTGTAAAAGTCTCATTTGGTGACCCTTAGGGACCCAAAACAATCTAAAATGAAGTAAGGTGACATGAACTAACTAATTGGACAACATATCCAAAAATTAGAATAATTGGTTACGATTAGGGTTTTCATTTGCCAAACACCATTCAGGGGGTGCAAATTAGAAAGAATTGGCATTTACGATACTTTGGAGAATCGAAATAACCTGAAACGAAACATGATAACATGAGCTAACAAAACAAAAAACATATCCAAAAATCAAGACAATTCACCAAGATTTGAACTTTCATTTCATAGTGCCTTCAGTGGGTTCTAAATAAGGAAAATAAATGAAAACCAATTTAGCCAAACCATATATTGAAATTCATAATTTTTTCATGTGATTCTAAAACTATAAGTTAAAAATCATAGTTCCTTGTACATAAGGAGATATTAATTTTTATTTGATTTTTATGAACCCATAAAGTCATGGCCACCCTAAGCATGTGCAAGTCACATGAGTGGAACACCATGATCATGTGTACCCTCACCCTACCCAAAGCTCCATGAGATGTTTCCTTAATTTGAATCCTTGTAAAATGATCCCATGTCCCATGCAAATAATTTAGTACACCCACATTAGTAGATGCTTTATATGGTATAGAAACCATGAGACATGATTCCATATACACCCCCACTTGATTGTGTACACCCACCACACCCACTTAAGCCAAAATCAGCCCAACCATGTATGTATGCACACATGTGAGCAACCCTATTTAGATAGTTTCCTGGAACCAAGATGAACATCTTTGACTATTATAAGGTGTCTCCTCAAATCTGATAGTGTACACCCATGCTTGACGTCTAAAAAAATAAGAGAATGGGAAAATATTCCTTGTGTGTTTGTATGATGACCAAGCAAAGTGTTGTTTAGGAAATATTTCTAAACCATGAATCAACCTAATATGGGAAGTTCCAATTGAGATTAGAATGGATCAAAAGTGTAACACCCCGACTCTTAATCGGACCTCCTGTCACGTGTTACCTCAAGTGTGGATTGTCGTATGTTGAGAATCAGAATGCTACTGAGATTTTCTTCTATCAAAAATCTTTTTCTTTAAAATTCACATTCTAATAAATCAAAATTCACATTCTAATAAATCATTGTCAATGAAATATATTTCTCATGAAACAAAAGATCAAAATAGTTTCACACTAGTTTCACCAAATTTTCACCATTAGATAAAATAAGTTAAAATCAGAAATTGGAAATCATAAATCACAATTAACAAAATGCAATTTACGCAGCGAAAATTACTTCAAAATAAAATTTTAATTAAAAAAGTAAATATTAAATAAATAATATCATTTAATAATATAATCGACTAAAATCCAAAGCAACGGTATAAATGTAAAACAACAATATTAAATTCAAATGAGAAATATACATTCAATTCGGTTACAATTTAAAAGAAACAAGTTAGAACCTCTAATCCTCCTATCTCAGATAACCTCTCCCATGAGGTTTCCAATCCAAGGTGAAGGTCTTCTGACGTAGGTTATAGTACTCTATGTCTATGTGTGCCTAAAAAATAAAATGGGAGTGAGCTCAAAAGCCCTGTGGATCATTGCTACACAACACATGCATTATACAAACCCAATCCAAATCATTACAAACACTTTCAAACATTAGGTGTTTCAAACATTCATTTAGTTTTGGTTGAAGTCTGAGACTAGAAGAGGGTTGAGATGTCTCTTGGTATTCTCCGTGATGCAATTTAATCGTAATCGTAGAAAGTCTCAAGTACTATCTAAAATTAGTCATATCTCAGTATCACAATCTAAAAGAGAGTACTTACCGCAGCTTGTACCATCTCCCAAAGACTTTGAGCTATCGTAGGCAGCTCAAGGTTGGGAATACCTACGATCCACTTTATAGCTCGACAATATCAAGCGGTGGCATATAAGAGATACCACCTCGATCCGCTTTAGGTTCGTCAATCGCATTGATATGTGGCTTCTTAATAATCTTTCGTCTTATTTTAGTTTGTACAATCAAATTCAATCACATCACGCATCACACGATACAATAGAAAATCAATCAAATAATGCATGCTATTGAAAATGACAGTTTACATGAATCAATGATGAAGTCCAAGTGCATGTTTTCCTATTCATGCATGTAATAGTTAAATAATCATTCATCACACATTATTCAAGCATACCAAACATGTTCAACAAATTTTCTAATGAAATTCTAATAACCTAGAACTATTCAAACAATTGCTTTGAATTTTAAATCCATATAATACGTATGAGAAAGAAAATCACGCCCAACTAATTTTGCAGATCTTCAGGGCTACCTAGCTTTCCTTTGAGATATTTGGTACTTTAAGATTACAAAACCTGAAATTCAACAATTAGTAAAAATTCTCTAAGTTCCTAATTCATATTCAATCTAATATAAGATATTCTTAAGCCTAAATAGTTTCTAAATTAATTATGAAGTTTAAATATCAACTTCAATTAATTTCAAGTTATTCCTAAATTCTAGAATTTCATATACTTAAAATAAAATCATTTCTAAGTTCTTCTAAGCTTCTAAGATTTATTTAAGTTTATTTAGATCCGAACAATTAATTTAAAAACATAGCCCAGTGTATTAATATTTTTTTCTTAAGTGCTTAACTTCTACTTGAATACAACAATTCTAACATTCTATCTTTGCATTCTACTTCCAATACAATTTAATTCCTTGTCTTTGAAATTTAACAAAAAAAAAACCCTCTAAACTTCGATATTTATATTCCAATATCTATTCAAAACTCACATGAATCAAAATACTAGTTCTGTCATAAGAATATTTAACAAGGCTTCAAATATCATATTTTTAACTACTGAAGGTTTGAATTTTTTTAAATTTGATTTTAAATTTTAGATAGTTCAAAATTAATTATTTAGTTAATCTTAGATGTGCAAAATGAAAATTTGAAAAAATTTGAACCTTCAGTAGTTAAAAATATGAGATTTGAAGCCTTGTTAAATATTCTTATGATAGAAGTAGCATTTTGATTCATGTGAGTTTTGAATAGATATTAGAATATGAATATCGAAGTTTAGAGGTTTTTTTTTTTTAATTTCGGAGACAAGGAATTAAATTCTATTGGAAGTAGAATGCAAAGATAAAATGTTAGAATTGTTATATTCAAGTAGAAGTTAAGCACTAAAGAAAAAAAATATTGATACATTGGGCTATGTTTTTAAATTAATTATTCGAATCTAAATAAACTTAAATAAATCGTAAAAGCTTAAAAGAACTTAGAAATGATTTTATGTTAAGTATATGAAATTCTAGAATTTAGGAATAACTCAAAATTAGTTGAAGTTGATATTTGAACTTTATAATTAATTTAGAAACTATTTAGGTTTAAGAATATCTTGGATTAGATTGAATATGAATTAGGAACTTAGAGAATTTTTATTAATTGTTGAATTTTAGATTTTATAATCTTAAAGTACTGAATAGCTCAAAGGAAAGCAAGGTGGCCCCAAAGATCTGCAAAATTAGGTGGATGTGATTTTCTTGCTCATACGTATTATATGGATTTAAAATTCAAAGCATTTGTTTGAATAGTTTTAGATTATTAGAATTTCATTAGAAAATTTGTTGAACATGTTTGGTATGCTTGAATGATGTGTGATGAATGATTATTTAACTATTGCATGCATGAATAGGAAAACATGCACTTAGACTTCATCATTGATTCATGTAAACTGTCATTTTTAATAGCATGCATTATTTGATTGATTTTCTATTGTATCGTGTGATGTGTGATGTGATTGAATTTGATTGTACAAACTAAAATAAGATGAAGGATTATTAAGAATCCATGTACCGATGCAATCGACGGGCCTGAAATGGATTGAGGTGGTATCTCCTATATGCCACCGCTTGAGATTGTCGAGCTACAAGGCAGATCGTAGGTATTCTCAACCTTGAGCTGCCTACGATAGCTTGAAGTCTTGAGATGGTACAAGCTGCGGTAAGTACTCTCTCTTAGACTGTGATACTGAGATATGACTAATTTTAGATGGTACTTGAGACTTTCTACGATTACGATTAGATTGGATCACGGGGAATACCGAGAGGCATTTCAACCCTCTTCCTGTCTCAGATTTTGACCAAAACTAAATGAATGTTTGAAACACCTAATGTTTGAAAGTGTTTGTAATGATTTGGATTGGGTCTATATAATGCCTGTGTAATAATCCCACATCGACTGGACCTCAGAGTTGAGACTGGGCTATGAGTGCATACGCGGGTATTCATTAGTGCCGAGGCCTTTTGGGGGTACTTGAGTTCAATTCTCTCCAAAAACAAAACCCCCACGGTGTGTTCGTGGCTAAGTGGGGACAATATCATCACGTAGAGGGACCTGGTGTGTTACAAAATGGTATTAGAGTCGCCTCTGAGTGTAATGGGCATGCACCTCGAGGACAAGATGGCCTCTAAGGGGGGGGGGGGGGTGGATTGTAATAATCCCATATCGGCTGGACCTCAGAGTTGAGACTGGGCTATGAGTGCATACACGGGTGTTCACTAGTGCCGAGGACTTTTGGGGGTGGCTTGAGTTCAATTGTCTCCAAAAACAAAACCCCCACGTTGTGTCCGTGGCTAAGTGGGGGACAATATCATCACATAGTGGGACCTGGTGTGTTACAGCCTGTGATGTGTGGAATGATCCATTGGGCTTTCGAGCTTACTCCCATTTTATTTTTTAGGTACACATAGACGTAGAGTACTGTAATCTACGTCAGAAGACCTTCACTTTGGATTGGTAACCTCATGGGGGAGGTTATCTGAGATAGGAGGATTAGAGGTTCTAACTTGTTTCTTTTAGGTTGTACCCGAATTGAATGTATATTTCTCATTTGAATTTAATATTGTTGTTTTACATTTATACCTTTGCTTTGGATTTCAGTCGATTATATTATTAAATGATATTATTTATTTAATATTAACTTTTTTAATTAAAAGTTTATTTTGAAGTAATTTTCGTTGCGTAAATTGCATTTCATTAATTGTAATTTATGATTTCCAATTTATGATTTTAACTTGTTTTGTCTAATTGTGAAAATTCGGTGAAACTAGTGTAAAACTATTTTGATCTTTTGTTTCATGAGAAATATATTTTTCTGAGAACTATTTATTAGAACGTGAATTTTAAAGAAAAAGATTTTTGACAGAAGAAAATCTCAGTAGCATTCTGATTCTCATTGGGCGACAATCCACACATGAGGTAACATGTGACAGGAGGTCTAATTGAGAGTCGGGTGTTACACAAAGTATGAAAATATTCTCTTAAATTAAAAAAGAAATATGCTAGGGAATCAAATAATAGCTCATATGAAATTAACAAGTCTTAGTGGTCCTATGGGCACACTTGCCTCTTTCAAAGCAAATTATCCCCTCTTAATTGGAAGCTTGCTTGAACTTTGTGAGCTGCCCAAGACTGACCAAGACATTCCCTTAGTGCTCTTGAACATCTATATAAACCCCCTCTTGCTCTCATTCTTCTCATCCCAAAGCAAAGAGTTGACACTTCCATCTTTGTTTGTTCTAAGCCCTCTTCTTGGCATCTGTTCTCACTTCTCTTGTGTTCACAAGTGAGAAGCTTTAATTTCAGTCTTCTAGTGAGTTGTTTCGAGTACTTTTGTTGGTGGTTGAAAGTTATTGAAGTTTTGAAAGTGGTAGATAGCGGGAACCTTTGCCAGATTCAACAAGAAACTCAAATTGAGGTGGAGGGGATTTTTAGAACTTCTATTTTGTTATTTCAAGTTCTTAACATGTTCATGCATGTTTATTTTTCAATTTACAGCATGATTGATTCAGTTTTAGTATGATTAATCATATTTAAATTTCAGTTTAGCATGTTTCATGTTTTTCATCATTCATGAGATCATACCATGCTTAGGTTTGCTTTTAAGTTTTTGAGCATGACATGTGTGTTTCCATGCTTTCTTAAATGTTTAGATTCCAAGATTTAATATTCTGATTTACTGTCATGATTATGTGATTTTAAACATGAGAAAGTGAATATAAGAACCACGTACTGTCATAGTGACCCGTATGGGTGCTATGGGTATTCGTAACACATGATTGGAGTGTGGTTGCAAAGTGCAACTAAGGGATACTCGGTATGTGGCATCCAATGGAAAGTACAAAATTCCACCCTAAAGAGGGTATCTAAATTAAAAACATCAAGGGAGTATAACCCCTTTCAATCATAACGTCAACTTGAATTAATTTGATGTATAAATCACTTAATGTTTGAAAGTGTGTGAATTAGATGTGTTAAAAATTTGAAATAATAAGCTAGTTGTTTGATGGATGATCAACTGGGTTATGTGCTCACCCCTCTCTTTTTAACATTTTCAGGAAATTAAATATGATGGTAATGAAAATCTGAAAATAGGTATATTTAGAAAGTTTCCATATTTTGGAAAGTTTCTTTTTTCTTCAATGCAAGGGCACATTGCCAAACTTTGAATAAGACTTATACTAAATTTTTATTTTAAAATTTTGAGTTATGTACTCTTGATTATGAATTCAATAATGTACTTCTTTATTTTCTTTAATAAATAAAGAGTTAAAAATATTCCTTTTTTTTACTTGTAATGCCTTATTGGATTTAAAATTGATCAAATTGGGTGAGGCGCTCTGAAAGGTTTAATAAGAGTTAGAATAAATGAATCGAGATGCAAGTTGTGTACTTGTAAATGTAACATAGGACCCGACCCGCCCTGTGGACAAGTCTGCTAAGAATAAAGTGGCTAAGTCCAGTTGAGTTTCTTGGGGGTTGGGGTGTTACAATATGTCTAGCCACACACGTGGCCAATCTTGACCCGTACTCTACTCAGCGCATCAACCGCTACAGTGGCTTTCCCAGGATGGTACTCAATAGTAAAGTCACAATCCTTAAGTAGCTCCATCCATCTCCTCTGCCTCATATTCAGTTCTCTTTGAGAAAACAAATACTTGAGGCTCTTATGATCAGAATAAAGTGTAAAATGCTCACCATATAGATAGTGTCGCCAAATCTTGAGCGCAACTACTATTTTTACCAGTTCTAAACCATGGACAGGGTAATTTTTCTCATGCACCTGCAACTATCGTGAGGCATAAGAAATTACTCGGTTTCCCTGCATCAACACACACCTAAGGCCTGTCCCACATGCATCTGTATAAATTACCAACTCACGGCTTAGTTCAAGTAACACAAGTACTAGCGTAGATGTCAAATGACACTTCAGCTCAAGGAAGGCTTCCTCACACTTATTTGTCCATATGAACAACACATCCTTCTAGGTAAGTTTCGTCATAGGTGCAGCAATCTTCAAAAAATTCTGCACAAATCTACGATAATAGCCTACCAAACCCAGAAAACTATGGATTTCTATTACTATGGTAGGTCTCGGCCAACTAACAATAGTCTTGACCTTAGTTAGATCTACAGAAATACCATCGTCTCCTACCACATGGCCTAAAAATTGGACCTTTGTTAACTAGAACTCGCACTTGCTAAATGTAGCATACAAGTAGTGATCTCGAAGAGTTTGTAGTGTGATCCTCAAATGTTTGGCGTGTTTCCCCCTAGTCTTCGAATAAATGGGAATGTCATCAATAAAGATAATGACAAATGAATCGAGATAGGGATGAAACATTCTCTGCATCAGGTCCTTGAACATCGTAGGGGCATTTGTCATGCCAAACGACATGACTAGCAACTCATAGTGCCCATAACGAGTTCGAAAGGTCGTCTTCTGTACATCCTCTTCCCTGACCCTCAATTGATGGTACCCAGGTCTTAGATCTATCTTTGAAAACATAATGGCACCCCTAATCTGGTTAAACAAGTTATCAATGTGCAAAAGTGGGTGCTTGTTATTTACTATCACCTTGTTCAACTGTTGATACTCGATACACAAACCGAGGCTCCTGTCTTTCTTCCTTACAAACAACACTAGTGCACCCCAATGTGACATACTAGGGGTAATAAAACCCTTACTCATCAATTCTTCTAACTGGACCTTCGATTCCTGCAATTCCTTAGGCGCTAATTGATAAGGAGGGATTGAAATGGGTTGTGTCCTTGGAATAACCTTAACAATGAAGTCGATTTTTCGCTTAGGAAGCAAGCCGGGTAAATCCTCTAAAAACACATCAGGAAAATTTTTGACAATAAGAATCTCATCAATCTCATTTTGAGTTGCCATTCTACCTTGGGTTCTCGATCTATCAGGGGCATTACCCTAAAAAAATAATGATAGGTTGCCCTGATATTTAAAATACCACTCTCTTGGCAAAACAGTCGACATGTGCATGATACGCGGCTAGTCAATCCATCCCAAGTATGACATCAAACTCTAGGAACTCTAACGCCTGAAGGTCAACAATGGTCTCAAAGTCACCCAACCTGAACCTGCAACCCTCACAAATTAGATTAGGGTAAATGCATTCTCCGGCTGTAGTACTCAACATGAGCTGGGTGGCTACCCTAAGAGGTTTAAGTTCCAATCTATCTATAACATGTCCAAAGATGAATGATAAGGTAGAGCTCGCATCAATCAACACATATAAGGTAGAATCTAAAATAGAAATGGTACCTTCTACCAGAGTTGTGGTAACCTCTAGATCAGGCTGTGTGATTGTCTGTGCTCTTCTTCGAGTAATAGTAGTGGTGGGTGCACTAGAAGCTGAGACAAGCATAAGGGAGTCATATTGTTTGTGGTTTGGGCGACCACAATGATAACATATAATCTGACATCATTGATCTGCGTGATAGGTTTAGCTCGGCCTATAACCTCTATGTCCTAAATCTCGACCTCTACCTCGACCTCTATGTTAGGCCCCATACTGAGTCAGTGATTGTCCCATCGGCTGATATGTCTGAACTGGGGTGGTAGCACTCGGGACTATGGGAGATGGCTAACTATACTCCCCCATAGACTGTCCCCCTAGACATTTTCTCTTCCTCGGGTGTCTTCCTGCTCAGGGTCCACCATGATAACTACCGTGAGTCAAGGTCTGAGGTTGTAACTACGGCTGTGTCTGTATTTTGGCACCCTGTACTATCTAGACTATCAGGCGCTTGCCTCTCCCATTAGTTTTGAACTGTAGTGCCTACCTCTGGATAGTTTTAAGAGTGGCTTCAATAGATGTCAATGTCGCATGCCTGATATTAGTCCTCAACCCTCGATGGAAGAATCCTATTTTCTCCCTCGGGTTACCCACTAACTCAAGCGCATAAGCTTCTAGTCGGAGGAATCTATAGGTATACTCCCTCACTGACATGTCTTCTTATTGTAGGGTCAAAAACTTCACCTTCCTATGCTCACTTGCTATCTCAGGAACATAAGCACTCAAAAATAATTCCCAGAAACGGGCCCATGTAGTAATCTGCCCCTCTATAGTTTGGGTGGCCTTCCAACAAATCACGGCCTCATCTTCAAGCATGTGCATCACAAAAGTATCTTGTTCTCCTCAGATAACTTCAACATCTCAGCGTTCTTCTCAAAATTTTGAAGCCAGTTCTCTGTCACGTCCAAACTTAGACCCCCATGGAACTCCTTGGGTTTCAACTCCAGAAACCTCTTAAGGAAGCGGTCATGAGTAGCCTCATCTCCTTGTCTCACTAGGGCTACTTCTGCATGGCCTGCAACTCTCTCAAGTACATCTGGTGTAGGTGGTAATACTGGCCTAGCCCTCTATCGCTTAGCCTCAAGCTTATCTAGTCTCTCTCTCAATAAGGTTGTTTGGGCCTCAGTAGCCTTAGTAGATGCCTTGATTGTAACTTTGAGGCTCTATATGGAATCCTGTTCAGGCTCAATAGGAGGTGATAGTGGCACCGGCTCTAGGATCCTACATGGTTTGCCACGTCGAGGAGGCATCGTGGTCTGCATAGAACATTAAACATCCATCATTTCCAAGGTTAAGCTGACCATAACTTTAAATGCTTATAACAAAAGATAACTACACGTTAAGATAGCTATTTCCAAGTAATACTCTAATCCCCAAGGTTCAAATTTTATGTCTTAAAACTCACTAACTCCCAATGACAGTCAAATTCCCCTTGTGATCTGGCCATTCTCACTCGGTTCCTCTTCCTGTCAATCAGAAGTTAGAAAGTTTTCGTCCATAATTTTGTTATACTACTCTAAGTCATTTTCTAAGATTTTCCTAACTTTTGCGATTACATTGAGGTTCCCTAGATTAATAATTATCGTTATTCCTTGATCGAAAAACCTTGTCTCTGATACCAATATTGTCGGGACCCCTTCCCTAGGGAGAAGGACAAACCAACCAGCACAGTGTTCTAAAAAACCTATTCCCAAATTGAGCTCACCAAAAGATTATAAGCCTCTTCACAACACTATTAGAGTAATTATGAGAAATGCGAAAGCAACTAAAACAAATAATTATAGTAAATTTTTTTCCAAAGTTAAACAAAAGTCAACTATATACATTGTCTCTTAAATGTAGCAGTAGCAGAAATGTCTAAGTTAAAATATCTACAATATTTTTCTCACTTCCTATACATCATACCAACTCTCAAAAAAGTAAACCAATGGAGGAAACCTACCAAAATAAATGAGGTGTGCTTTACACAATGACCACCTTCTTCCCTTTATCCTTAGTAGAAGAAGAACCTAAAATGTTAGAGTAGTGCACCAATTTTGTCCACAGCAACTCAGTGAGTAATGCAACCTAATCTATAACTTAGAACAAGAATTGTAGGAAAACAATGTCATGTATGTATGCACAATAATAATAATGCAAATGAGTGCAATAGTTAATGAATGCTAAATCCACAATGCAGTCGTGCACCTTCTATTTTGAAAATAGTTTTAATGCTGAAACACATGCCGAAGCTCTCAATAGCCTACAAGGCAACACTAAATCCACTCGAGCGGGTATACCCGACGGTTATGCGTATTCTCATATTATATCATAGGGATTCGCCAGCTCATACCTCATGTATGGCAGCCTCAGATCTTCTATAGTGGAGCTCAATTGATAGACCTGCCCAGAATCTACCTCCAGGTATGATGACCACTCGTTCTCGATGCTCTACGACATCCACTACCCTAACCCACACCTTGAACTTTGAGATTTGGTGCACGTTTTTCTATTTAAAACTCATTTAAAGATTGCAAATGCATTTCAATATGTAATAATATTTCATTTATGACAGAATAACAAGTTAAGTGATAAATGAGAAAACACTACTCATAAGGATGCTCAGCTCCCGGTGTTCCTCTAGTGATCGATCACGTCTCGTTGATGTTTGATCTTGCGTGATCAATGTGATTTTTTAATATCTACATGAAACTTGCTCAAATCTAACTTTATGGTCCTTGGTCAATCAAAGGATTGACACGGTCAATTGTGGTTCAGTTATGTATTTGGTCAACTTTGGTCAGTAGAATCAATTCTAAACAAGCCTAATACTCGCTAACCTATATAATTGACAGGGTCAACATGGTCAGAAGGTCAATTTGTGCTAATAAACCCTTACTATTTATCCAAAATACCAAAAACATGTATTGTCTACACGTGTCCCATTTTTGATATACAATAACCAGCCATTTTTCATAAATTTGGCAGTTCAATACGGTAAATAGAAAAATTTTAATTATTTCCTATATTGCACATTTTCCTCAATAAGTATTTAATAATGTTATATAATATTATATAATATTTTATTCATATTACTTGACGTTATATTACCATGTATACATTTTTTTCTATATTTATTAATTAATTCTCAAATCACATAAATACAAATGTAATATACCTCCAAAAATCTTAATTTTAGTATCATTGAGTTCAGAATTTCATTCTGGACATTTTAGTACCCACCAACTAAAATTCCAGCATTAATGAGTATATCCCTTATGTGTTGGCTTCCAACTACCATATATATTCCTAGGGTCCACAAAGGTACAAATAATGTACATATCTATATTCTACTCATTAATCTGAATAATATATATATATATATATATATATATACTAGTTTTGAGTCGCATAATAAACTCATACCTTTATTAAAAACTACATTATAAAAACTATAATTCACAATTTCTATAATAATTTTAAACTGAAAAGAGAAGAAAAATGATTTACTTAAAGTGTCAGATCCTCGAAAGTGGACAATTTTTTTCTTCTCTTCTTTTCTTTTTATTCTCTTTTTCTCCTTTTCCTTCTTTTTTTCTTTTCTTTTTCTTTTTTTCTTTTCTTCTCCTTTTTTTTTACATTCTCTTTCTTTTCTCCTTCTCTTTTTCTTCTTGGATGGCAAGTGAGGAGAGCAAATTGAAGTGAGCAAAATGAAGGATGGAGCCTTTTATATAGAGAAAGTATTAGGTGGGTCCCCCGTCAATAAATGAATAAATAATTCACCCCTTCCTTTCTTTCTACATCAACTCATAACTTATCTGCTTATTTTTCTTATTTATTTATTTATTTTGCATTATCTTGATCCAACAAAGCATGATTATCTATTTATCTAATTAATTAATTTTTTCCTTTTGATTTATCCAACCCAC
>JAJIYU010010764.1:0-15802 GCA_030144865.1 Tinospora cordifolia
GGGTTTCTATGGCGATGACCGCGGTCACTATATGACCGACCGCGGTCACTAGAGTGGTGTTCTTTCCTTCTTTTCTGGGTTTCTCCTGCACTGACCGCGGTCACTATAGGACGACCGCGGTCACTAGAATGAAATCTCTGGTATTCGGTGTTTTTCTTCGCCATTTCTTGCGCTTCTCGGATTGGTATCACCCATATGCCCATTTAGACTTATGATACATGGTTGTCGAGTCTTTTTGGCCGTTTTGACTCCTTTATTGAGCTTGTTATTCCACTTTTTCTGTTCACTAGCGACGTGGACGTCTCATAGACTTTCGAGGTATTAAATGGCTGCTGCCTTTGTTGCGGATGTCCATCTTGTCCACGCACCCGTTGTTGCTTAGGAGGAGCTAGAGCTCTATTAGGATAGTTCTTTGCAATATATCATCTCTGGCGGCATAAAAAACACAGCCCTTGCCTCTTTGCTTGCTCCATCTGCTCATCCCTAGCACGATCAGTCCATGCCTGTTGGTTCTGCTTCTTGTTGTAATTTTGTGTTTGATTCTGATTTAGTGGTGACTGGTACCCATCCTGTCTATTTTGCTTCTTTTGTGAGGCTTTTGCCGCTTGTTCTGGCTGTGGATGCTTTTGTCTGCTCCATAGAGCTTGTTCATACTCGAGATCTCGTTTGATCAGCTGTGCTCTTTCTACTGTTTCCTTAAGGGTGATCAATCTTAGAAGATGTATTATCTTTCATATCCCTACTTTGAGTCCTTCGACAAACCTGTTTGCCTTGGACTACTCATCTCTTATTCGTTCTAGGGCAAACCTGGACAGTTCTGTGAATTTTTTTCATATTCAACAATAGTTATGTTCTTTTGTGTTAGTTAAATGAACTCCGACTATAACTATTTTGTTCTTTGGCATTAAGAAGAAATGTGCATTAAACAAAGCCTTAAACTGTTGCCAAGTCATATTAGATACATTCGTAGTAGGATCATTCATAATCATCTCCCACCAGTGATAGGTGGGTCCATCAAACTAGTGCACTTCTGATGTAACTCTCCTGGTGCTAGTTGTCCCTAAGGCATTTAAATTTTTGTTCATCTTAGTAAACCATTCATCAATAGCTATATGATCGGCCATACCCTCAAAAGTACTGGGTCATAACCTCTGAAATTCTATCAACAAGTTTTCTGTTCTATATCATCCACATTCGGTCGGTCTTGTGCCACTGGACCATTATGTAAGGGCACCTGAGGAACTTGGGGTTGAAGTTATGCCTGTGGTTGCAGCGGTATTGGAAGTTGGTTTGCCTCTATGCAAGGTTCCTCATGACCTATTCCACAACTTACTAAGCGAATCTAGCTAACATATCTATAGTCACTACCGTCCCATCTGGAGCTACCGCCACTGGCACTCCGTCCTCCCTTTACCCAGATTCATCAGTATTCTTATCTATTGTCCCATTACCTCTAGTTCTTGCCATTATCTACAAGCCAAAAGTTATTTTAGTATCCATTAGTTCAAGGAGAATCATAATCTAATCTTGATTCAATTTGGGTTACACAACCCTTTTTTTTCATCTTAAAATTCGGATACTAAATGTTTTTGCAACTTGTGATAGGTGTCATCTTTCGTATCTTTATTCATACTTATGATCTTATTTTCAGAATAACTTTTCTTGAGTCATGCATGTTATCATAACTCTAGGTTCACATCTCTAAGTTCTCGGTTGGTTTTGTGGCCTATCAGTTTATGCTTCTAAGTTCTATTTGAGGATTTTCAAAGTCCTCTAACGTTGTTGGGTACAAGATTTGGTTTCATGATCACAATACATGTAATATACATATTTATGAAATTCAGATAAATAAAACATGCATTCAAAATAATCAGGCATTCACACAATCATACATGTTCACGCTAGCATAGTGAAATTCCAAACTTCCATCTATGCCTCTGGGTTCGAGTGTCCCATACCACCCTTGCCCATTGACATAGACTTCCATTTGAAGGTTTCATTACACCCAATCAATTTCGCAAATGTCCCGATTTCTAAGGCTTCCCAAGCCCCACTATAATTGACTGTCCCATACTAGCCAAGTATAGGAAAACAAGTTCGTCCAAAGCCACCGATCATTCACCAAACATGGTCTGTCATTCTCGGAGTCCAGGATTCCTCCATATCCCCGAATCCTATGTGTCACATACCACATAGAAACCAAAGATACAAGATCCTCCTGATCTCGTGTTCTAACCAAACAAGTGTTTCATTTTCACATGTTATTAGTCTCTACCTTATGCCCTACAAGCTTTTATTTTTGATCCGCTGTGCCATCCTTGCAACACTTAAGTCTCTGCCTAAGGTATTCTTCTAGACCTAAGGTTTCAGCTCCTAGTTGAAAGGTTTCTCTTTTCAACCAACAACACGTGTCCAATTCTAATACCACCCTTGGTATTCTAATACGTTCTTTGCCCTTAATCATCACATCCTAGTTTTCTCCTAGAAAATTAAGTATATTCTTCTACTTTGATTACTTGTATGAGCTGGTCATACAACGTCCAGACAGATGGCAAGACTGAATCTACTTAGCAACCGTGTTTTTTAGAACAAGACAACCTGTCTCCCTTTTAATATTTAGCTTTACTCGGGACAAGGCTTACCCACTATCAACTCAATTCGTAATCTTTGTATCCAAACAAAATAATTGAAAAACATATATTTCTTTTTTTAAATAACAAACCAAGATGTAGGGCTTTCTAAATTAAAAAAGTCTTACTTGACCAGCCAATTTTTTCTTATCCTTGCCCAAAGCATCTACAGCCTAGGTTCTGATACTACCTTTGCAACACCCTAGTTCTCAGTCCTTAGTTTTTCTCACATCTATCACATATAAGAAACATGTCATTAAATGTCGGCACATATATCATCTGTTGAGAACTGGGACATTACTTTCCTCATATTCAATTCTCATTAAATATCATTTGGACATACTGGAACTAATATGAATAAGTAATCAAACTCTTGGACGAACCAGGGAGTATCACATGAAAAGCATGTGGCAATCCTCAACAGTTAAATCATTAACTTCTACGTTTAAAATTTAAATAAAACATGGAACATGTTTTCAACTAAAATATCTGGATATGGCTTACGTGGCAAAAGTCTGAACCATAAAGAAAATTACTAATTTAAAATCAGTCTGGAGAGCCATATACCCAGTCTAAACTAATTATCCAACAAAAAAACTTTGATAACAACCTCAACGGCGAGGTTTACAGCTCCTATAGTACTCTGTCACCTGAAATAAAGATGTGGCGTGATGTAACACTCTATATTTTAATTGGACACATAAATTAGTTTAAATAAAAATAAATGTGTACAAATCTAGATAATTGTATAGATTATGCGTGTATATACGTATAATTATACGCATGTATTAAAAATACACGTTACGGTTATAAATTAATTTAAATTAAATTAATTATTGAAAAAAATAATTATTGTATAAAAATAAATAAATAAAAACATAATAAGTGGATTAGAAAAATATATAAAAAGAAATAGGGTGTATATAATAAAGTTTCAAAAAAAAAATGAATGAAGAAATACATTATACATATACATATGAAGTGGGTATATTTTGTTGGGTTCCAAATCAAAATTAAAATATATTATATATGTATATATGAATGATGGGTTGCAAGTGAGTGGGTTTGTGGCAATACTGCATAAATAGAATATAAGTGGGGTGGTTTTGTTGCATTGAAGAATTGAATAGAATGGAAGATGAAATTTGGCATATGAGTGAGTTAATGGATTAGGGGAGTTTGGGTAATTGGCAACCAAAAGTGTGTATAAAGGAATGCTATTTTGTTTTCATTTTGCAACTCCAGAACGTGAATCAATTACAGAATGAAAACGAAAGGAAAAAAAGATAGAGAAAGGGAAAATTTGATTTTTCAACGGATTCGTCGCACTGTATATGTAGTATCACCAGAGGGATTTAGAAAGGGAAGAGGCCAATACAAAAAAAGTAGTCAATCTTCAGTTACTGTTGCGTGTGTAGGTTTAATTATTTTGTGGGTGTATTTTTGTATGATTATAATTATGACTGTATATGTAATACTAGTTAGGGATTTTTATATTTTTGTATAATTATCACTATATATGTAATACTAATTATGACTGTATATATATAATTATAATTATCACTATATTTTAGTTTAATTATAATTATCACCAAAGAGATTTGGATCTGTTTATACTAGTTAAGAGTGTAGAACATTGTAAATTATGAACTATAAGTTATGAGTGATGATAACATGTGAAACATTATTTGTTATGGACTTGTGGATTAATAGTATTACTTATCAGGTGTTAATGTTCTTTTAGGATAAATCAAAGTATTAGGGGAGACTATGTCAAAATATTTGTATGGATATTGAGCAGTATTGAGTGTAAGAGGATGACATAGTATATATATATAGGTGTAGCGTGTATGGTATTATGTGTCGGTCGTGACGTCATTTTTACGAAATAGGTTGCAACAATGGTGGTATCAGAACCTAGGATTCTAAAAGCTTTAAAAAGATAAAAGTTTTATATGATGTTATATTTGCTTATAGGAGTATTTATATTGATAGTCATTTCAGGTTAATAAGTATCATGGATTTTGATCTTGATGAAGTTTTATTTGCTTGTAAATTTCAATGCTGAACAAGAAAGATCAGCTATAGATCCTAATGAAATGTTGAATCAGATACTAGAAGCTGTACTTGCCTCACAACAACAGCAATAAACACTATTAGCTACTCTATTGGCATAGATGTAGGGCAACATACCGGTTCCATAGAATATGCCGGCGAAAGGCGAGCAGAGTAGTGCGAGTGTTCCTATGAGAGGTAGAACTGAACTAGTTGCTAATCTTATTCTAATCTAGGCTGAGATGGCCATACAGATGGATCCTAATGATGAAAAAGATAGGTATAGAAGGTAATGAAGGCCTTCAAGCATAGGGGTCCTATTGAGTTTCCAGGAAGGTTTGATCTTGAAACTGTAGAAAGGTGGATAAACAGGATGTAAACTATCTTTGAGGATATACAAGCTTCAGATGCAGAAAAGGTAAAACTGGCTAGATTGAAATTGGTAGACAAAGTAGATGACTGGTGGAAATGGATGGCCACTAGAGGTGTTGAGGTTAAGTCATGGACTAAGTTCAAAGAGTTATTTTATGAATAATTCTATCCTAGGTTTGAGAAAAATAAGAAAAGAAATGAATTTATGCATCTCACTCAGGGAAGTATGACAATAAGGAAGTATGAGCAAGAGTGCAATCGATTAGGTTTATTTGCTCTAGAGATGGTAGCCACAGATGAGCTTCGAATGCAATAGATTAGAGATGGATATTGTAATTGCATCTGTGAGGGGTTAGCGTTAGCTGGGGTACGAACATATGAGCAAGCAACCAAATAGGCTGAAGATTTTGAGACTACCCAAGCTAATGCCAAGATGATGAGAGTTGCTACTATGGGGATGACAGTAACATTGCCAACCACACAAAATGCACCAGTAGGATAGATGAGTTCAACTATGATAGGGAGGCCATATTATCAAAAGAGAAGGCCAGTGCCCAATAAAAACCCAGATATAGTAGTCAGGGTAGCAAAATGGAGGCATTTGCAACTCCAGTTGTGATAGGCCCATCACCCCCCACCAGCATCACATATGGTAGGGAGAGGTGTACCACAACCAAGGAAAATAGAGCAATAGACTAGGAGCAGACCTTATATAGCAGTAGGAGGTATAGGGTCTCAAGTTGCATCTTCTGCTTCTAGATCAGGTAGACCACCAGTTCATAGAGCTTTTCAATGCCACAGTCTACACCCCATAGCTCTTTTATTATCTAGGGAGGTGGGACTGTAGCTAGGATATGTGAGCAGGCTAGAGCAGTAACAGAGCTTGATCCTAACTCCAGCAAGCAGTTTATTGACGGTATTATCAATATCTATAACACTCCTATGTATGTTTTGATAGATGTTGGATTGATTTTATACTTTATTGCTGGACATATGGTAAATAGACTACATTTATCACCTGTTAGAACTAGTGCACCTCTGATTTTGAGTACAACAGCTGGGGAAAGAATATATCCAAATATGGTGTGTGAAAATTGTGTGGTAAAATAAGACAATCACGAAATATTTGTAAGTCTTAGAGTTTTGAAATTTCTAGAATTTGATGCTATTCTAGGCATGGACTGGCTGGCGACCTATCATGATGTGTTGACTGCTTTTCTCAAAAAGTAGTCTTTTAGATACTGGGTCAACCCTCATTTGTGTATAAAGGTATGACATCTTCACAACTTCCTACTCGAGGTAGTATGGCTACTAACAAAGAAGTAAGAATGTTGGTTGCTATGTGTTCAATGGTGGAAAAGGCAAAAAAACATACAGTTAGCTAATATTCCTATAGTTTGTGAGTATCCCAATGTGTTTCTAGATGATTTGTCGAGGTTACCACCTACATGGAGATAGATTTTATTATTGAATTGATGCCTAGCACTAAGCCTATTTCTATTCCTCCATACCGAATGGCACCAAAAAAGTTGCAGGAACTTAAAGTACAACTAGATGAGCTGATGACTAAAGGGTTTATTAAACCGAGTATGTGACCTTAGGATGCACATGTATTGTTTGTAAAGAAGAAGGATGAAAGCTTATGATTGTGCATTGATTATCATCAACTGAACAAAGTGACTATAAAGAATAAATATCCTTTGCCATGTATTGATGATTTGTTTGATCAATTGAATAGTGTCAAATTCTTTTCTAAGATTGATTTGAGGTTCTGGGTATCATCAGTTAAGGATTCAAGAAGAAGATGTGCCAAAAACTACTTGCAGAACCAGATATGGTCATTATGAATTTCTTGTGATGCCTTTTGGATTAACTAATGCTCTTGTTATGTTTATGGATTTAATGTAAAGGGTATTTAAGCTATATCTGGATCAATTCATTATCATGTTTATTGATGATATCCTCATATATTCCAAGACTCGAGAATATCATGAACAACATCTCTGTATCACTATAAAGACTCTGAGAGAACATAGATTGTCTGCTTAATTTAGCAAATGTGAGTTTTGGCTAAGTGAGGTAAAATTCTTGGTCGCAAGTGTAGAGGATATTTCAGTTGATTTTTCTAAGGTTGAGGCTATTATCAATTGGTCAAGACCAATTACAATGATCGAGATTCGTAGTTTTCTGGGTCTAGTTGGCTATTATAGAAAGTTTTTAGAGGGTTTTTCTAAATTAGCCACTCCACTCACAAAGTTGACTTAGAAGAATGTACCATTTGTGTGGACCTCAGCATGTAAAGATGTTTTCATGGAATTAAAGAAGAAGTTGGCCATTGCTCTTATATTAGTACTTCCACAACGTGGAAAGGAATTAGTAATATATACAGATGCAGCATTGACATGTTTGGGTGGTGTGTTGATGCAGGAAGGTCGAGTGATTGCTTATACATCTAGACAGCTAAAGGTGCATGAGAAAAATTATCCAGTGCATGATCTAGAGTTAGCACCAGTAGTTTTGTGTTGAAATTATGGAGACATTATTTATATGGAGAAAGTTTCACACTGTATTCTGATCATAAGAGTCTAAAATATTTGTTTGACCAAAAAGAGTTGAATATGAGGCAGCGTAGATGGCTGGAATTCCTCAAGCATTATGATTTCACCTTGGAGTATCATCCTGGGAAAGCCAATGTTATAGCAGATGCACTAAATAGGAAACGAGAAGAGACTAGATGGCCTAGGAATGGCGACTTTTAAGAGAGTGCTTGATGAGTATTCTCTCTATAGAGCCCCATATTGATATTTGTGCTCAGATGCATATTCAGTTGACAGACTCTTATATTTAGAAGATCAGAGAGTTACAATAGTATGATCCTGCTTTGACAATATATGAGACTTGGGCTGACAGTGTAGATAGAGTTGAATGGTAGAGAGGTTCTAATGGTGTGTTGCAAGGAAGGTTATGGATACCTATTGATAGGGAGTTAAGGGCAGCATTGCTCGAAAAGGCACAGAGATCTCAGTATACTATTCATCCAGGGTCTACAAAAATGTACCATGATATAATAGTACCCAAAAATGGGGTATTCACCCTCTGTGAGTAAAACTCAACAAAAATTATACCAATACACTCTTGGTGATGCGTAGATCCTAGATATGTGGTTAGTTTTTATTTTTTTGTCTTGTACACACCAAAATAAATACCTAAAGTTGAATAACCTTGGGATGGGTTTTTGGGTATGTTAAATCCAAATAAAACTTTGATTAAAACTCATAAGAATGTAGAGAATGAAAATACATATCCATCGACACCAAATTCATAAATTTTGGATATCAAATAGATTTTTGGTGAATGATTGACCATTTGGGTTATTTATGAAAATTAAGAAAAATTAGTAAAAAAATATATTTGGATAGCATATTTAATTTATTTGATGCTATAAAAATATGGTATTTGAGTAGGAAATTAATTTTAAAGGTTATTGAGACTATTTGAGTCAATGCGCAGCAATATGTGAAGCCTAATGTGTGTGTGGAATTAAATATAAAAAATAAATATATTAGAAATTATTATAAAAATGAATTAAATTTGATTTACACATCTGAAATTATGTTTGATAGGATAATTGTAGTGGATTGAAACCTAGATTTTAGAGTGGATACCAAAAATTGATTGGACAATAATTTTGGTGAATAATAATTATTTCTAGATTATATGAATAGCGATATTATGTCAAAAACCTTGATTTTTATGAAATAAAAACTAATGCAAATAGAAATATATATTATATATGAAATGATGGATTATACATTATTGAATTTTACAGTAAATTTGAAAGTGGCCGATTACTATACCAAGAAGTGAGATATGTGCCCAATAGAATTAGTTGTTGGTATTCTATGAGTATTTCTTTATCTTGGTTATTCATATGGCATTCTAGATATAAAATGGATTTGAATGTAAACATGCTATTTGTATTGACATCTTTGCATTTGGTTTGAAATTCATAAAATTTTATTTACACAGCAACGTATTTTGGATTTGCAAGAGCATATCTAAAATGTGATATTATTTCATGCACTGAGCCATGGAAAATAATACTTCTTATATGATAATTCATGTGAGACTGAGCCATGAGAAATACCTGCCTTTCTCTATATAATAATCCTTGAAATGTTTGTGGAGTATATGATAATTAGAGGTACAGTCAACTATCGTCCAAGCCAAACAAGAAGTGAGACTGACTCTACTTCTAAAAGATGTGGATGTGCATATGTTTTATTAAATGATGCATTGAAAATAACATGATCACTATGTTGAATGCATGTATTTATGGCTTAAATGTGCATGTTGAATTTAAATGTTTTATATAATTTGATTTTCTGCATGATTATTTAAATGCATCTAAATGTCATAGATAAAAATTATTCACTGGGCATGTTGTCACTCACTTATTATCTTTAATATGTCAGGAATAGATAGGAAAGGGAAGAGGCTAGCACAAGAAGAGAAGTCGACTCTTCAATTACTGCTATATGCGTAGATCTAATTATTTTGTGGGTTATATTTTTGTACAATTATAATTATCACTGTATATGTAATATCACCAGAGGGATTTGGATTTGTTTATACTAGTTAGGAGCGTGGAACATTGTAAATTATGAACTATGAGTTATGAGTGATGATAGCACGTGAAACATTATCTGTTATGGACTTGTTGATTAATAGTATTGCTTATCAGGTGTTGATGTTCCTTTGGGATAAGTCAAAGTTTAGGGGAGACTCTATTAAAATATTTGTATGGATATTGAATAGTATTGAGTGTAATAGGCTGACTATATGTAGGTGTAGCATATGTGGTATTATATGTCTGTCGTGACGTTACTTTTACGAAGTGGGTTGTGATAGGTGAGCTCAAGAACCCAATGGATTATACACAGTATATCAATAGTATTATTTAAGTCAAACACTGAACATGCAAACACTTACCATGTATTAGGCGTTTTAAACATTTAGTTATTAACAATTGTTAATTAGACCGAAGGGTCTAACCCTAGTGTCCTGTCATCACCATCACATCGAAAAAGACGAGAAAATTGCACTATATGTTAGATTCCAATGGGGCCCATCACACAACCCGGGAACTAGGGTTACACCTGTCACTCCATCATCAAAGAACTAGAGTCATACCCATAGTTTTATCATCGAGAACTGGGGGAAGACCCATCATTCCTTATCGCAAGAACACCCACAGTGATTCCCCATGGACCATTACGATGATACGTGGTTCAACTCTAAATTTATCTTTGCTTGCGTATCAACAAACATTTCATTATGTATAAAACATCATTGTACAATAATGTAATCATGTTGATCATTTTCTAAAACACAAATACGACAACAATCATTTCATAAAAGCATAAAAGCATGTGAACACCGAACATGGACATATAACTTATGTTAATCTAGCATTCATATATTCATGTCATTCACAAATCATTTAATCAACATCTTAGCATGCTTCTAGGCATTCAAACAATGCAAACATCACATATTCAACATTAAAATTCAAATAATAATAGGGAGCAAGGTAATCACTTCCATCTTAATCGTAGACACTCTTGAACCCTTGCGTTGTTATTCCAACTTGTTTCTAGTCTTCAACTATCAGTCTTTAGGATCTACATTTTGAAAATATGATTTAATAATCGTTCATTAACAGTACCTATGGATAGTACCGTATATATGAACAGTATTGTATCTATGAATAGTATGTATCTGTGAACAGTGAATGTGAACAGTATTAAATAATAATAGTGAACAATATCCCAACAACAGTACCCTGTGAATAGTGTCATATTTGTGAACAGTAGGCGACGTATACGTGAACAATAATATGTAATGAAATGAATAACAATCACAAGGACATCTCAAATCTTGAATAGAGACTTATACAGAGTTATTATACTTATTTTGATTTATAGAGTCCTTTGATTGCTCCCAAAGAAGTGCCTAGAAGTAGACCTTCACTATTGCTATGAGAAACTAGGGTTTTACTCTTCTGACTACTATATTTGTTGTTTAGAACAACCAAAGAACAAGAGAAGAAAAGAGAGTAAGTAAATAAATTATTTCTTTCTTGCTGCAATGAATTTTTAAAATGAAGGGGTTTTATATAGATTTTTTTGGCACAAAATGACAAACATGAACAGTAGTGAATAGTGTGCTACATTGCGCTATAGTACGCCAAAAGTAATTTTGTCTCGGATGAACATGCATATTTATGAACAAGACCATTTTTATAACCCAAATTTTGGTATTACAGTCTAACACAACAAGGAAATAACTTGATTATACTCCTCAGTACAAGTATATTCACTAGTTACCTAAAAAATAAAAAGAGGGGTGAGCTCAAAGAGCCTAGTCAAACCAAAAATACAAAACATACGAACACTTATCAAGCATTAGGTGTTTCGAGTGATTCAATTATTTTTTAGTTGACAATCAGAACGAAAGGACTATCTTTAGAGTTCTCATCACATAATCACATTTTAGCAAAGAATGCCCAATGTTAAATCACAAGGAGTATAGGAACACACCCATCATCCAATAATTTGGAAATATGGACACACCCTTCATTCCATAACTTTAAGAACACCCATAATGACCCACCATGAACTCACTGCACCAATACGTGGTTCAAATCATAATTACAGTGATTTTGAAGTGATAACTAACGTCAAGTCTCTAGCATGCTTTGTAATAACTCAAGGACTAGAAAAACAAATACAAAGTATGAGCAAACAAATAACCAAAAAAAAAAAAACAAAACAAAAAAGTAGATCTACACAAGGACCATCGTCCTCAAAAGGAGGACCATGGGTGAAGAACTTGGTCCTGTGTCTAACTTATGTGGTGCGTGAGGACTACAATCTTGCAACAAGGAAATTCTTAAAAAATTTGCTCGAACAAGCAACCGTAGTCCGGAGATAGTGGTCCTATGATTAGGGGCATGCCAAGACCGCGGTCCTAGCCCTTGTGACTGTATCCTACAATTGAAAATTAGAAATGGAAGCTTGAGGGACTACGTGAACCCTAACTTGGTGATTGATATTATATATACACACACGCACGGGAACCTTAATCACTTGGACTCACTCACAACCACAGTTACTCACCTTTGTTCACAAGAAAACCCTAGTCACCTATGCTCGCAGAGAACCCTAGCCGTCTATAACTCTCTCCTCTTCTACACTCATTCTAAACTGGTTTTGGTTCATCCCATTTTCTATAAATGGTCTCACAAACATTGATAGAGGAGAGAAACTCCATTACACTAAAGAAAGTTTGATTGTCGCACCTTCAACAATGTTGCAAACTAGGTAATGTTTCCATCTTCACTTAGAATAAATACTGCTACAACTATTTACGATTATCTAAGCATATGTGGGTTCTTTTAATACAACAAACCCCTAAGGTATTGAAGGCATTCTTTCAAGGTGAAGGAGAGAAACAACAAAGGGAAAACAGGTATAACGTATTTGTCCCTTACAATTTTTGTTCTTGAGTCCTAAACTTAGTATATGAGTGTGTCGCGCATAGGGGGCGATGAAAAATCGAGGCACACAGGTTTAGGTTCTCGTAGGTAATGTAGTAGGTATTGCGGTAAGGAAATGATGGTGCACTGTGACCATCGCAGTATTGCGGTGGCACCCCTGTTATCGTGGTAACACAATTATAATCTTGGGATTGGTTGTGTTGAAAGCAGTAACGCAATGAAGGTTGCATTTTTTGGGTCTCGTGCACACACCTTACCCCTTTTGATTTTCATATAACTTATTGTTAAGTAATTTTTCTATGCATTAAAAACTGTGTGGATAATCATACTAATGAAGATCATATACTAACATACTAGGTTAAGGATCATAAACCATCGAGATAAGAATTTGAACGTGTGGATCGAAGCAGCAAGTGGAAGTAACTACCTGAACTCTTTAGTATTATTTTGGTTCAAATATTGAACATGATTGTGTGTCTATTGTTAATTATTGTTTAGAAGCATGTCAAGAATGTGTGCGATTCTTATGAATGTTTGTTTATCTTTTATGTGAGTTTATGGCATGTCATACCTTGTACAAATGTTCAATACATTTTAGAATCTATGTTATGCATGCCATGTGATGAATAATATGAGTAATGTGGTTACGAACATGGTAACTTGTCTATTTATATCTATTGTTTATTTATATTAGATATTTAAAATGTGGATATGCTTATGGTTATTAATCAAAGATGATAAAGAGAACTAACCATGTACTGGCATAGTGATGCAGTAGTCTAATATCATCATGGCCATTCCTAGCCCTAGGCGGGTCTCTGATTTAAATGGAACTGTGAGTCTAAGTGAAACTTTACTCCCTAGTTTGATGATCGAGTAAGCCATCAACCCCGATATAGGTCTTCGAGTGTGTAACGGGCCTTCGGGAAGATCCACTGGGCTCTTGAGCTAACCCCCCCCCCCCTCTTAATTTCCTTTCAGGTAACCTTTGAAGACACTTGTGATGACAAGTGAGGAGTTGCATTTTGTAGTCATGATACACCTCACTGTTGAAGTTGACTAGGAATAATGTTACTCGTTGTTTATCAGTTTGTAGGGATAGGAGCCACATTTCATTTATGTTAAGTTGTTTTGTGTATTGACTTCGGCCATAGGGCCAAGCATTTGGTTATTGATTCATTTTGAACTCAGGCCATGGGTTCAAAATATGTTATTTCATTTTCTTGAGATTAATTATGTTATTATTTTTAGACATGCCAACCCCATTTTAAATCATGCATGATAGCATTATTTATGTTTTTGCACTTTGATATGTCGTCGAGATGGTATAAGAAAGGAAAATAATGCATAGTAACGTTCCCAGTCTTCGGATATTGATGGCAGGAGTGACCGCATGTAACACTCCAACCCCTGAGAATTTCAATTTGGACTTTACCACAAGGCAGGCCGGGCCGGTGTCACTTTACCAGTACATAACTTGACTTTTTATTTCAATTATTTCATGCCTTATTTGTATTTAAGAGTACATAACTCAAATTTAGGAATTTAATAAGGCAATAATACAATAAATGAAAGAAATTCATAACTCTATTAATTGAATAAAATTGATTACATAATTCAATCTTGAAGAAAAGCTATTATAGCGAAAAATTCAAAACTTGGGCAACGTGCCCTTACATAAAAATTAGAAACTTTCTAAATAAAAAAATTAATTTAACTAATATTCATGGTCTTCATGTAATTCAATTACCTGAAAAATAAAAGGAAATGGTGAATACATAGCCTAGTGGGTCTTTTTTAAAACCACTAAATTACTAATTCAGCATTAATAACACATTCAAATTCAAACACTTGTAAATCATTAGGCATTTCAAGCAACATTTTTGTTTATAGTTGTAAATTAGACTGAAAGGGTTTCAAAGCCATTGGTGTTCTTTATCAAAATACCTCATTTGAGTGAAAATACATTTTTTTCTCAAATTTCTTTGGACTTAGGGCCTAACCCATATTCGAAGTGTTGTGGGACATCACCCATGTGAACTAATCACATGTTAGGAACACCCACAATGACCCTCATGTTCACTGTGACAGTACGTGGTTCTTAATCTCAATATCTTTCATTAAATCTCATAATCATGAATCATAAATAAATCATGCTCAAGAAAAATAAATAAAAATAATTTAAACATGTAAACATTCAAAACATGAAGGCAAACACTTAGTATGCATCATGTTTTAAAATAAATCTAAACATGTATAATCTAATCATGACATGATTTCATGGTGTACATGCAAATCTGAAATATATTTTTAAAAATAAATAAATAAATAAAACGTATTATTCAAACATAATAAGCACACCAAACTTAAATTAAATATGCATGAACATGATATTAAACTGAAGAAGTAGAATAGGGGGTTGAGAAATCACTTTTACCTTAAAATAAATATCTTCTGCACACTTCCAAAATTCGGTAGAGTTTCGTTACTTCAAAGCTTCTAAACACTCAATAACTCTTAAGAACACTTAAGAATAGTTCAAGATTACTCAAGAACTAAATGGGCTGCCAAGAAGAAGGCCAGAGAGAGAGTCAAGAAGGACTAGTATGTTCTTGATTTGGGATGAAAAGAATGAGAGCACTAGGGGTCTTTTATAAAGGGGAGTGAAAATTAGTAACTTTGGGCATTTTTCAAATAGAAAATATCTATTTTTATTGGGTTTGGTGGCTCTAATTCAAATAATATATTTTTAGGGTTTTTTTTCGATTTTTTTTGTATTTCCTTTCCTTTTTCTCGATTTTTCCCCGTTTTTCTAGTTTTTTTTCTTTTTTTTAAGTTTTCGGATCATTTGATCCTGGCCGCACGATTTTGGCCAGATCGCCAAAATTGTGCGGCTCTCCAGCGTGCACACCTCTTTTTTTTAATATATATATATATATATATATATTATGTTAAATCGTGATTAAAACAAATATTTAGAAGGTTATATTTTTGGAAACTTATGGATGATTAAAAATAAATAATTACTTAGAAATATAAATAAATAATCACTTAAAAATATAAACCTTTATTTTTATATAATATAAATTTGTTAATCACAATTTGTTAAATAATTTGACTAGTAAATAATTACATATACATATGTATTATATAATGTTATAAATGTCACAATTTACAGTTTTGT
>JAJIYU010010765.1:0-15797 GCA_030144865.1 Tinospora cordifolia
GTTTTTGTCTGTGGCTTTATCATTGGGTTTGCATCTGAATACTTTCAGAAGGTACTGATTTTGATTGGATTGTGTGTTATTATTGAATAATAGTAGCTTTGTCCGTCTGTTTATTGTAAGTTGCTGAGTACAGAATTTAAATGAAATCTGACATGATTTTCTGTTTGTGCCTCTGTTTCTTGTCAAATGCTGAATTTTGATTGCCGTTTATGTTACTATTGGATGATAGTAGCTCTATGCTTCTGAGATTGGGTTTTCACTGACAAATATAGTGATGGCATGAAGTTATAATTAACGACTTCATGTAATAAGCTTAGACCAATCTATTGTAAATAATGTGGTCAAACTGAAGTGTTGCTCTTTGTCTGTGATGATGAACTATGGAGTTTTTCACATGTCAGACTTCTGAGACTTCGAACTGGTCAATGAGTAGAATGTTCATTTTTCTGAGCAAACTCTGTCTAGATCTATTGAACAACTAAAGCAATACTTGAGAAAGTTAAGAATTGTGTTTGAGGGACTTTTATTGAAGTTCTGATGCTTATGAGTTTCATTACATCATTCTGTTAGTGATTTATTAGCTTTACTTTTATGCAGTGGTTTCTAACGCTGTATTACTGCTTGGTATGCCAAGTTTCTATTGGCATTTGAATTATTCCTATTTGCCTTTGAAACAATTGTTTTTTTTCCTTTTATTTCCCTTTTGTATTTTTACATGTAGGTGGCTTTTATGCACTGTTAATTATCCCTGATGGCTATAGTTTTTGGTGTCAGCCCTTTCTAAGACATTCTAATAATAGCAGTGGGCCTTAGAGAAGTATTTCTTTTCTGTGGTGATGAATTATGCAATTCTTCACATTTCAGACTTCAGAGACTTTTGACAAGTCTATGGGAAGAAAGTTCATCTTTTTTTTGAGCACAGTTTAGATCTAGATGCATTCATGATTTGGCACTACGCATGAGTAACCCTGCATTAAGTCTACTGTCTAAGTAAGCATCTTACCGTTTTTTGGAATTTGAATGCTCTATGCATTTACAATAGATCAGCCTACCATGAACAATGGAGCTGATGTGTAAGTATTTCTTTATGCTGAATTATGGAATTTTTTTTACTTGTCAGACTTCAGAGACTTGTCACAAGTCAAATGGGAAGAAATTTCAATTTTCTGAGTAGACTGCATGTTTTTAGAACTGACATTATTTTTCAGAAAATTGACATGGCATCCAATTGCTGTTGTTATTGGACTTCTCTAAGAGATAAGTCACAAAAATTATTGGGCTCCAGTGATTTATTACTGTTCTCTGGTAATGAATTATGAAATTCCTCACACCTCAAACTTTCAAAACTTTTCAACATGTTAGTGAGAAGAAGTTTCATTCTGCTGAGAGGAAACAATAAGTGGTAAATGGTTTTCTTGATTTGGCTTCATCTTTTTGTATTTGTACAAACAAATATTTCAAATAATGATTCACACTACTTCAGTTTGGTGGATTTAATAGTGGGATTTTGAATAAAATTGGATCTGTTGAATTATAGAAAGCTTTATCTTGTGCAAAGTGATCCATTTTTATCATCTAGGTTCTACAATTCGTCAATTTTTTGTTTGAACAGCTTAAGATGAACAGAAAAACTGTAATTCCATGTAAGTTAATTTATTGGATGCCTTTTTGGCTTTTGAATATATGTAATTCTTTAGTGCTTTACGTGACCAAGACTTGGGAGTCACAAGGAATAAGATGGGCTTCCCCACCACGAGGAGTTTGGAGAAGCTCGAGGGGAGGGTTGTAAGTTGAATCCATGACCCATTTGATAATGGTCTACACTAATATTTTCTTTCATCTTAATATTGTAATGCTAATTCAGTCTTTATCTCTTTTATGAGGCTGACTTATAACTTAAGTATGATTTGGAGATGTTCAACAAGTTATTAAGATAAAAGTGTGTTATTTCTAAGTAAACTACAGATTAAGATGTATTCAAGGAGTGCTGCAGATTAAAATATGTAGGAAAGTTTATAATTTATCCAAAAGTGTTCTTATAGTTGTGACTTATGAGAGATTGGTTTACTAACATAGTCTATTTATTTTTTATTATTTGTTTAATCTGCAGTGAGGAATTATGAAATTCTTCACATGTCAGACTTCAGAGACTTTTTGATAAGTTAATGAGAAAGTTCATAGAATCTGAGCAGAAATGAGCAAAGTAATGCTTACACTGTAATCATCAAAATTATGCAATGATTTAAATTTTGAGCTGTTGAAATGAAATGTATGGATACCTAATAATAAAACATGACATGTTATTCTTCTCCATCCCCTGTATTTTATTAATTTTCTTCTGCAGTGATGAATTATGAAATTCTTCACATGTCAGACTTCAGAGACTTTTTGATAAGTCAATGAGAAGAAAGTTCATTATTTCTGAGCAGAAATTACTGAGGTAATGCTTATGTTGCAATCATGAAAATTATGGTACAATTTAATGTTCTGGTATGTTGTAGTGATATTTGAAATAACTAACAATAGTAAGACATGCTCATCATCATCATCATCATCATCATCATTATCTTTCTCTTCATTTTATTTTATTTTTTATATGCAGTCGATGAATTATGAAATTCTTCACATGTCAGAATTCAAAGACTTTTTGAAAAGTCATTGAGAAAGTTAATTTCTGCTGAGCAGAAATTAGTAGAGTAATGTTTATGTTGTAATCATTGAAATTATGCAATGATTTAAAGTTATTTTTAATTTTTTATTCTGTGGTGATGAATTATGAAATTCTTCACATGTCAGACTTCAGAGACTTGTTTTTTGACAAGTCAATGAGAAGAAAAGTTCATTTTTTCTGAGCAGAAATTAGTAAAGTAATGCTTGTATTCTAATCATTGAAATTATGCAATGATTTAAAGTTATTTTTAATTATTTATTCTGTGGTGATGATTTATGAAATTCTTCACATGTCAGACTTCAGAGACTTGTTTTTTGACCAGTCAATGAGAAGAAAAGTTCATTTTTTCTGAGCAGAAATTAGTGAAGTAATGCTTGTATTATAATCATTGAAATTATGCAATGATTTGAAGTTTTGTGTTGTTGAGCGAACTACATGAATAACTAGTCGTAAGACATGACACATCTTAGACATGAGTAACTAGTTGGTAAGGCAGCAAAATAACTGTAATTTTTTCAGTTTGTAATTATGAATCTCAGACATGATAATTGTAACTAGGCTGGTTATATAAGAAATTCATGTCTGCTTGGGAGGTTGTTTCGAGTTGACAAGGCTCAGTTACTCAGTATTGTTCTTTTTTGTAGAAATGTGTTCTATGATTGATAGCTTACAATGGATATTCCGACAAATGGCTAATCTGTTCCAATTCATTACATTTTTCAAGCGCTGTTTGGAGTCATGATAGTTCTAATTGTTTTTGGATTAATTTGAGTTTTAACTTGTTTGTTTGTGATTTCATGCAATTCAGGTAGATGGCTAGAGGCATGGATAGACCTTTATGTCTATTCAGTGGATGTATTTATTTCTTTGTTAACTTGTTGAATTGAGTAGATGTCTGGTGCCATGCCATTTATTTATATACTTTTTTTATATGCCAGGCTATTACTTCGTCTGGAACGAAGAAAGGCGATATCTTATTAGCTGATGTGAACACTCAGCTGAAGAACAAGAACATCACAACTGATATCAAAGTGGATACGAGCTCTAGGGTAAATCATGTTAATGTCTTAGTTTGTTTCTAAAAATTAATTTGTCTCTCCATTTCACTGTTATTAATTAATTTGTCTCTCCATTTCACCATTCTTTTTCCAAATGTGTTCTGAAGGACTGTATGTGGGTTGAATGAGCTCCGATGTGATCTATTTTGTTTGTTCTATGGTTTAATATGCATGTTTCATCATGTAAGAGGTGCATGTTTTCATGTATAGAAATGACAGCACTTGGATTTTTGCTTAGAAAAGAGAACTTGTTTTAGTTTTTGTTTTTGACTTTTTTGAAACATATTAAAATGGTGCAATTTCTCGATGCGACTTAAGTTGCCACATGTGCGATCTGCATCTACTTTTGTTTTATTTCTCTTCTTTTTAGCTCTTTTTTGTGTAAATTAATGTGGACCTTTTTTATTTAAAATATAATTTGTAATTTGTATATCAAATATATCAACTTTGAATACATAAATCTGCATCTTTTCTTTTCCATTTTTAAAAATCCTGTAAATGCTCTCTCTCTCTCTCTCCCCTTTTTTTAATTAAATTGTAACTTCTACTCCCTGTAAAAGTAATTTCTATGTCTCTATACCTGCAAAAAAGGAGATTTATTAGAATATTAACCAAGACTTTGCTTTGCAAGTTCTAAAATAAATTATGATCATTAAATTTGCATACATTATTTGCAAAACTTGTTCTATATGATATTTGAAAAAATGAAAAAAATCTCATGATGTATGATTCGATTTAAATCATATTCCTTGTGATTTTGCGATTCAATTTCAAATTTATAACTTTGCTTTGAAATAATAAGGGATATAGTGTAACGGGGGTTCATTGCCTTGGTAATTTTTATTCTTAAATGCGTGCTTGAAAATCATTGAAGTTAACATCCTGCGGTAATTTTTTTTTTGCTTGCAACCCAAGATACTGCTTTCAGCTGTAAATCAATTTATGGACATCCTTTAAAGCATTTGAAAAGTTTTGATATTTCTGTTATTCAAAAGATAGCTTGGTGTTATTGGTAGGGTATCATTGCCTTCTTTGATTTCTTTTTTAGTTGAATGGAAATATCCTACTGGTGGTGTATCTCTTTTGTTGTTCACTTTAATTTGAAGGCCTTTTTGCATGTGTCATAGAACTGTCAATAATTTGAAAATTTTCCTTTCATCTGAATCAGTGCTTATCTGGTGAATTTGCTGTAAAAAATGTGTTGTTTTTCAATTTTTTGATTATAGACCTCTCTAATAATTGCTTATGATCTGTGCCAGCTCTCCACTACTGTTACAGTTGATGAACCTGCTCCTGGGCTCAAGACCATTTTCAGCTTCGTCTTTCCTGATCAAAAGTCTGGAAAAGTAGGTGATTGTTTCTTTTTCTTTCATAAAAAACCTTTGATACCTGTGGCTTTGTTGAAGACGTTGTTGCCAGTAATGCCTTATGTTGCTTGGATCAAGGAATTGTGCAATATGTTATCTTTAGGTGTAATTCTCAATGCATTGCATTTATTTATTTTGTATTTTTATCTGTCATATACACTCTCCTTATGAGAGATAGGAAAAGGAGGGGGCTTGTCATAAGAACTATGGCTTTGTTTCTGTTTGAGTTCAGCTGTTGCTTTGTAGTGCCCATGACTGACTTTGTGGTTTAGATTTTGTTTTGCCTGGCAATACGCTGTTTTTCTATTTCAATCTAATTGTATGATTAACTCAAGTGAAACTTATCCATCTCCTAACTCTGCATCCACACTCAGGTTTCCAATCCTTGGTATTATATCTATGACATTATAAACTGTTTCTCTGTGTCCATGGAGATGGCTTGTGAAACTCCATCCATCGTTGAGTTCCTGCATCCATGTGCAGAGGTTTCCATTCCTTGGTATTATGTTCATGACATTATATTGAATTTGTTATCTTATAGTTGGAAATAATGGTTACGCTGCATGACCTTGATGTTTACTGTTTCTGTGGTATAATGCCTGTGGATGGTGGAATACAGCTATGCGAGCATAGTGTTTGTTGGAAGTGAGTGTAACGAATATTAGAGTTGCTCATAGTTGATCTTGCAATTTTGGTGGATGTTTGAACAGGTGGAACTCCAATACCAGCATGATTATGCTGGAATAAGCACAAGCATAGGTTTGACTGCAAATCCTGTCGTCAATTTCTCTGGTGTGATAGGAAACAATGTCCTTGCCCTCGGGACAGATCTATCCTTTGATACAGCAAGTGGGAACCTGACAAAATGCAATGCTGGGTTGAACTTCACCAACAAAGACCTCATTGCTTCCTTGAATTTGTGAGTATTATGTTCCAGAGTGGTTTATAATTGTTTTGGTTTTGTTCTTATTGGTGAATTACGATGAACAAGGGGAAGTCTACCACTTGATGCATGCATAGGGCACTGAATGGACATTGACATATCTGAGTTAATTTTTGATTTGTAACTCTGAAATCATCTGTGTTATGTTGGTTCTTGTGAGAAACGGTACATGGCTTACTCGTGCATCATTTGATTTCAATTTTTTCCTTGCATATCAAGACATCTTTAGCTTACGCATTTCTCTCACTGTATTGACCATACCAGATTACTTGCATTTTTGTTACGAGGGCTTCTTAACTTGACTTGGTGGCTGTTCCTAATTATTCCACACTGCTAATTTTAATCATGCTTAAACAGATCAATGGTAGATTTGTATTATTAATACATGAAATCTTGGTGACCTAACTGACCAAAATTTAAGTACCTACCTTACCTTGAGCTGAAGCATTGCATCCAACGCTTGTGTTTATACTAACTGAAGTTTGTTTATGATGCAGAAATGACAAGGGAGACACTTTAGTTGCTTCCTATTACCACGTTGTGAACCCATTGACAAACACTGCTGTTGGGGCAGAGTTGACGCACAGCTTCCCAAGCAACGACAACACTCTCACCATTGGCACTCAGCACGCACTGGATCCCTTGACCTTGGTGAAGGCTCGTGTGAACAACTATGGTAAGGCAAGTGCACTGATACAGCACGAATGGAGGCCAAAATCCTTGTTTACGGTCTCTGGAGAGGTGGACACCAAGGCCATTGAGAAAAGTGCTAAGATTGGTTTGGCTCTGGCTCTCAAGCCCTAGAGGACATGACTGATCGTGTTGTGAATGATGGGAAGTAATAATATTGTCGAGAGGGTTACAAAAATACGGTGCCCTGGGGGTCGGTTGGTTGTTGGACTAGAGATTTTTTTTGTTGCTGTTGTTTTTTGTTTCTTTAAAATTCCATTTGGATGGTCATGAGGCTGTAGAATAAATATTTGGCTGGTGTCGCACCAGCAACCGGCTGCCCATGTCATGTTGTCAGATCATCTGGTTTCAGGAAAGGCCAATTTATTACTCTCTACTTCTAATCAAAATTTTCACGCTCATCTGTAATTTTGAAGCAGCCAGCAATGCGCACTTGTCTCGTAAACATGTCGTCAAGTGGGCTTTGAGTTTAAAACAATTATATTTCTGGACTCGTGTTGAAATGCCAAGTGTTTTGGTAAAAGTCTGATGAGCGTTTGAGGTGGCGTGCATTTCTGTAGGCTATAGGTTTCGCTTCCTTCGCTTGGCAAACGTATATATGCTTGGGAATGTAGAAACTAACCAAAGAAGTTGATCTAGAAATTGAGTAGACGCGTTTAAAGGTTAAGCACCAAAAAAATTGTGGAAAAGATACCCTGAAGAAAAGATAATCACTGATATATGATAAATAGCATTGTCTGTACATTATTTTCAGTAACTAAGGATTGGAAGACTATAGAGAGATGCAACCGAACTTTCTACACGCAGTTCTTACTCCACATCAATTACAGCTAGCATGAAGAAGTCTATGAAACAAAGAAACACTGAAAATGCCCAATCCACCCAACTTAAATACAACAGTTTTCACACAACTACTTATTTTTTTTTTCTTTTCCTCGTATAGTTCTTTACCAAACATATGCATTCATTTTTAGAAAAGGAAAATGCTTTGAAAACATGACAATGTCACTGAGAGATGTTGCATCGCCTCGATTCACATGTTGACATGTGATTCGAGGCAAGCACTACTCAAAAAGGAAGTTATTTATGGGTTAGAGGTTGATGCCTGAAGCAGTCCGTCACGAATCTGAGTTGCAACATCTCGAACAGCTCCAGGGCCATGAGGGATAAACACCGCAGAAGATTTTGAAGCTGCACCAATCTCTTTCATGGTGTCAAAGTACTGTGTAACAAGGACCATGTCCATAACATCTTTTGCGGTGGTGCCTGGTACATTAACTGAGAAGCCTAGCACACTGTCCCGAAGACCATCCACGATTGCTTGCCGTTGGCGGGCAATACCAAGTCCAGAGAGATACTTTGATTCTGCCTCTCCCTCAGCTCGCTTGATTTGCAGAATTTTCTCAGCTTCCGCCTTCTCATTCGCAGCCACTCTCAGTCTTGCAGCTGAAACAAAAAGGAAAAAAAAACTAACTGATCAGTTGAGCAAATAGTACTAAATGACAGTTTCTATGTCACACAAATCCATGGATTGCATGGCCTCTTGGATGGATCAGGAAGATAATATAACACTTCGTTTCTTCTCAAAAAACCTCCCAATTTCAAGATGATATGAATGGAAAAAGATAAAAATAAAAATAAATCTATGAAATAGTTAAGTTAATAAAAAAAGAGAAAAAGAAACAAATTCAGATTCATTTATTACATAAAAAATATCCTTAACTTGGTAAAATAATTGAAGTGAGCAAGTACTTTACCTGCATTGATTTCATTCATCGCACGCTTCACGTGCTCATCTGGTTCTATGTCAACAATAAGAGTCTGTACTATCTCATACCCATAAGCAGACATGGCCTAAATGGAAAATCACATAGAGGAAATCAATGAAGTAGGTGAACAACACAATGGTTTTACACTAATAACTTACCTTCACAATGTTATGACCAATTAGTTACCTTTTCCAGTTCTTCTTCCACTGCTTTTGCAATTTCATTCTTTTGCTCAAAAGCATCATCCAGATTGAGCTTTGGAACACTAGCCCTAATTACTAAAACCCGAAAAAAACAACAAGTCTCTTTAGTTATTGCACATAGACCAAAAAATCACATAGAAACAATCTCTAAGTACTGCAGGCTTTAGTTCATACCATCAAACACATATGCCTGGATCTGGGTCCTTGTATTGCTCAATTTATAAAAAGCATCACTGGCCTTATCAGCTAGGGCACGATATTGCACTGATGCAACAACATTGACAAAAACGTTGTCCTACAGAACAAATGATACAATGAGAGATTGATCAAATTTGAAGCAGATAGGATGAATAGTGGTGGTCTAATATCACTAATTATATCTCCAATTAAGAATAGAAAGTGTCAACTAGGAATGATATTCGCGTTGACCAGTATAGATGTTTAGGTGTTTCATATCAACAATTAGTATTTTTATCGTTGGTATCGTTATCTAGATGGAAAGAATATATGAATTTCCTTCGATGGTGCTCTTGAATGAAAAATCTAAACCAAACACCATGTAAAACCAATCTGAATCAAGTTGAGAATAGGCTAGGTGCACATAACTTTTGAAGGTGATGTACTACACTTCAGATTGATGTGTCAAGTAAAAAAAGATGTAGCAACAGTAGCCTAACATATTGGCTTAAAACTCTGAAAGCACGATAAAAGAGCACAAAGACGTATAAACCAAAAAAAAAAATTATTGTGTGATTTAATTGTTCAATTAAGTTGTTATGGTGGAACTAGAAGACCATCAAACCTTGGTTTTGGTCTCACACCGCACATCCAGTTGTTGTAACCGAAGGGAGAGATGCCCGGCAAGCTGGCAACCAAAAATCCAAGGGAGGCAGTGGCATCCGGGCTCGAGGACTTCATTGAACTTGCCAAACCTCTCCTTGATAGCTACTGTGGACTGGTCTACTTGAACACAGCACAAGAGATTTCCCATGCTCTTCTATACTGTCTGACATTAAACCAAACAATGTCAATCTTAGCAACCATAAACACTCAGTATCATATATGTAGCGTTTCATCATATAGAGGCTACATGAAGCAAGATCATCAAAACTCATAAAACCAATAAACAACTTCAACTTTTCCTCTCAACAATGCATTCAAAAGAAGTAAATTTTCTCATGGTTAATTACTTGATCATACTTGGGAAGGAGTCCAAAGAACTTGCTTTGAATAATTTCATTTACATAAAACTACTTTTTGGGAAAAATTTGTGTTTCCCCCCCACCACAAACCCCAACCCCAAAAAATTTAAAAAAAAAAAAAAAAGAAGAAGAAGAAAAAACAAAGGAGAAGAATCTCTAAATGTTAGACCCAACTCAGGTGGTGACAAGAGAAACTTACATTAGCTCACCTTCACCAAAGCCAACCAAGGGGAAAAGAAAGAGAAGAGCAGAGAGGAATGAAGAATAGGGAAAGCCAACAAAAACAGGCCAGAATTATTGTATATGAGCTCTAAAAGCCACGTCTTATTATATACCAATCAAAAATGATAAAACAAATAAATAAATGCTCTTGAATTTCAAGGAAGCTTGCTACCATCCAATACAATTATAGATTTCTATTAAAAGGATCAAGTATTACCTCGATCATTCCAAGGTACCACACCAAGTCAAACTTCAAAATATCACAAGAAGCTAAAAAAAGCCATCCGAATAAAAGAATTAAAAAAACTCTGTTATGAGAAGGATAAAATTATCAAAAAAAAAAAATCTTTTTTTTTAATGGGTTTCCTTGTTTGATTAAGTTGAATACGATAAAGTTAAGGAAAAAAAAAATAGAAAAAGAAAAATCTGAGCTGTAGCAACCATCCGAAGCGGAAATTCTGAGAAGCAAACCCCACCAGAAAACGACCCACAAAGATATTTTATCAATTGGGTTACTTACAAAGTCAATTCTGGAATAGAATCCTCACAAATCCCGTCCAATTGATTTTGTATTTTTTAAAATTTTATAAGCATCTTGCCACCACTTCAATCAATCAAATTAATAGCAATAGACACATCAATTAATATTAATAATATTATTATTTTTGGCTTTTTCTGAATACCCATTTCATTTCTTAAGAACAAGACCTGAAAAACGCAGCCCAGAAAATGTGTTCAGAAACGAAAAAACGCAAAGGGCATGATCTTTGCCCTTCCAACAACAAAGTAAGAGCCCTGGAATAAAGAACAAAATGCATCACCATCAACAAATTATTTTTAAGAATTCCTTTTCCAACAAATTGAAAATGGGTATCGTCTTGGGGAATTTGTACAGAAATTTACAGAGGAATAAAGAAAGACGACTTTTCGAAGGGAGACAAAATCAACATGCCTGTGGCCCAGCAGCCTTGCAACTTCGTCCCAAGATTCTTCTCGCCCACCTTTTATTTTATTTTATTTTTTATATTTTCCTTTTATCTACGAACCAGTCTTTCTTCTTATCTGGCTTGGCCTGTTTGGCAGCAAGCCAAACCCTTTTCTAACAAACAACAGGCGAGATTTTAAAGTCACTATAGTTTATTTATTTTTATTTTGTCTTGCACTGCTTTTTGTCTGCCAATCGCTCTGATGAAGGATTATTAGATAGCGACTCCAGAACAATATAGAAAATATCAAATTTCTTATATTGTTTAATTATATATATAAATAATACAAATTCTATCTCATTTCCCACTGTAAAACTTAAAAGTGGTTTTATTCTAATTCTACCCTTTTTACTATTTGAAATTTTTATTTTTCTATTTTTATCATAACTTTTAAAAAGTGAGATATGAATATTTAATTTTTAAAATTTAATTTTTAATTAAATATTATAAAATTCAGTTATTTTAACCATCCATACTTATCCTTTCCTTTTTTTTTTAGTTTGTGTACCTACCTCACTTTTACATTTTTTAATTTTTTTTAAATTTTTTTTCACTTATTTTAATTTAAAATTTAAAAATTTATGGGTATTATTCATTTTTGGTGAAGATCAAAGCATTTAAAGCTGATTTATTCATTTTTAGTTATTTCCTCTTAATTATTAATTATAATATTTAATATTAGATATGGTGATGTCTTAGATATTATGACTACTGCAGTTTGAAAAAAGAAAATACATATAATTGCAATATATATATATATATTTTGTTTATTTCTTTTTGTAAGGTCTTATTTTTGAGTTGTAACATACAGAATTTCCTTTTTACTGTAAAATGATGTAATAAAGTTGCTATAGGTATGTGTAGGTATGGCTGTAACTCATTGAGCGATATGTTACTATATTTTACCAAGTTTAAATACTAAGGAATCAGAAAATAAAATAAAATATAATTACCATCTCGTATTTTTTACCATATATTTACTTATTCACAAATCTTGCATGAGACTAATAATTTTTATTTCTCATCTCATGAAAAATCTTTTTTGCTCTTTTAACAACACCATGGGTAGACTCAATCCTACTCGCTAATTTTGTTTGTTTTTTTTTTTTTTAATTTTAGGTAAACAAATATAATATGTTAAAATTCAGAATATAACACTAAGAGCATGTTTAGCACAATCATAAATTATAGATAAATAGATGTCACTTAGAATATATAGGCATGTAATTAATAATTTTTTTTAATGCAACTATAAATTGAGAAAATAAATATGATATGACATAAATGATGCTTATTATATTGTCTATTTCTAAGTATTGTGATAACCAGCTAATTAAAAAATGATGCATTAATTATTAAAAAAATAAAAAATTATCACCTTAGAAAATAAAAATAATTTATAATTGTATTAAAAATTAAATTTTAATTTTATTGTTATCAATTTTTATGAATAAAATTTATTTATTTATTTATTTACATTGGGGATGATAACTCAAGGGTAACATTTGGTTGGTTGGATTATTATAATAATAATAATAATATTATTATTATTAATATGAGCAAATAATTAAATAGCTGCTAGGAAGGCATGTGTGGTAGTTCAAAAACTTCACGATTTAGCACTCTGCGTGGGTCTGACAATATTTTTTGTCTTTACCTTTTGTTGCAACTTAATTATGCCGAAGCTACATGGAAATGTGTTTCCAGCCATCGTGGTATTCGGTGCAGCGGAGGTACACGGAGCGCCGTGGACCCTCAAGTTTTTGTCGTTTCGCGATTCTGATCGATCTTGACGTTGACGTGGGCGCGCACGTAGAAATTGTAACTGCGAAGACGAATGACGTAACTTGCTTTTTTTTTTCTGTTGCAGGTAAATAAATAATTTATTTATTTGATGAAAAAATATTAACTTAAATTATAAATGTTTTAATAAAACTAGTAATATTAAATTATTACTAGTAAAATTAAAAGATGATTTACTAATAAAAACCTGCAACTTCAATTACATATTATTAGTAAAATTGAATAAGTATTTTTCAATGTATATATTATTATATTCGAAGCTTTTTCTTTTTCTTTTTCTTTTTTTTTTAGTGTGTACATTTAAATTAAATTATCAGACTTCCTTTAAAAAGAATTGTGTTTTATTTTGTATCAATCAGATGAGATTATCTACTCTGTTAGTTTTATTAAAATAATATTTTAAAAAAATGTTTATTGAAAAATAAAATTATTTCATTACAAAAGAAATAATTGAAAAAAAATTTAAATAAATCTATTTAAAATAAAAGATTTATTTTCATAAAAAGTCATTTTTTTAAACAATCTTCCCTTCAACATTTTTCATATTGGCCAAAAAAAAAAAAGATATTTGCCACATTACTCAGTATTGTTAAATTTGCTAGACTTAGAGTATGTTTAGTATTAAAGAATTATATCATTTATATATATAATTAGCAAAATGTTAAATTGACTGGTATAACTATATTTTTAGGGTATACGTATAAATTAATATTTAATATATGCCAAATGAAACTATAACATTTATAATAATTACATAAATTAATAAGCATCTTAAAGTTCACATTATCCATCCACTAAGTTATTAAAATTATTAAAAATATTAATAATGAAATTTACAAATAAAACTTAAAGATTAGAAAGGTAAATTAGGAATAACATATTTGAAGATGCTTAAAAATATAAGATATAGCAATAAGAAAGATTATTTGATTACAAAATTTCAATTTTACCCATGCTTATGATAATAGAAAAATAATATAAACTTTTCAAGTATTTTAGATAGAGAAAAGTTTCACTGTCAACTATTTAATTTTTCTTATTATTTTCTTAGAAGCCTTCTTATTATAATTAAAATAATTAAAATAATTTATAGGAGAAAACCTCAACTTGATCTTCTTTACGAGCAATATGAGACCCGAAAAAAAAGGAAAACAATTTTTATTAAATAAATTTTCAATTCTATACACATATGAACTGACAAATATTATAAGACTAAAATGAGAGGAAGAAAAAGAGTTCAGGCATTCGTGGAAGAAAACTATTAAATATGAATAATAGCAATAAAATAGAATAAAATAATTGTTACATCATTTAGTTATACTTTTATAATTATATGACGTTTGGATTGGTATAAATGTGTATATAAGTATATTTTAAGGTATTAAGTTCAATACAATATATCATATAATTGGTGATGAAAACTAATTCATTATGCACCCTTTTTATTTTCTATATCTTAGTTATTACATTATTAATATATATTAATTTAAGATTATTATCTTTATTACTATTATATTATATTATATATTAGAAAATGGTCTATTTAGTATAGATTTATTTTTTTAAGAATAATCTATTTGTAATATATATATATATATATATCATATTATATTTCATAATCAATTAAACAAGTGTCAAGTATATCCATATGTTAGTTCTTCTACATTCATAGTGAAACAATGTTGTGATAATCATCAACTTATAAATAAATATTAAAAAAATGCCATTTCTTTTAATTTTTTCCAACAAACTTGTTTTATAAATTTTAATAAGTATCATCCTAATAGTTACTTGAAGTATTATGTGAATCCAAGAACAAACTATTTTTTTTTTTAATAAAAATAAGCTAAGTTTAACACATTTCATCCAACTTTATATTATGATAAATAGTCTATATAACCTATATTAATATTTATATGGTCTGTAATTTAGAATATATAAATACTAACATAGAAAGGTTATATAAAAAAATGCTTTATTCTTATAAAGTCTATGTAAATGATATATTAGTACTTATATAGTCTATATTATTATTATTATTATATATTATATAGTTTAGCAAATGATATATTAGTAATTATATACTCTATTTTACTATTATAAATACTAAAATTATAGTTTGTTGCTTAATTGATCTCAACTTAAAGTGATTGAAAAGGCATATATGTCTCTTATTTTACGACTAAGTAATCCATAAAATAAGAAGGCAAGGAGAAAGAGAAAGAAGGATTAGTAAAGGGTTAAATCAAGAGAGAATAAGGAAGTTGAAGCTAGTTTGGGAGGGTGATGTGGGGAAGCACCCTCACCTGTAACCCATTATCTCTGGTCACACATCAAGGTTAAAGATCATCGAAGAGGATGCTTCTATATAAAGCACCCCCTCTCCTCCTTTCACCTACTCCCATATCTCCTCTTTATGTTTTGTTTTCATACCTAGTAGTTGTATGGTGAAACTGAGAGGCTTGTTGTGAGGAGACTTGAAGGGAAGGAGGAGGGACAACCTTCACTTAGAAAGCGAAATCAAATTGGATCTCTCTTTACGTTATCCCACGTAATTGAATCTCTTTGTCCGGGTTAGCATAAAAGAGAGAATGGGGTAGATCCCATATATGAGGATTTTCCATTTGGATTCAATTTTACATCATCCTACATTGATTAGTTAGCATGAAAAAGAGAAATGCATCCTTTATTTTCTCTCACTTGCATAATACAATCATTTTCAAGTATCCTTGACCAATGGTTAGCTAAACTCATAATCGACTAACCCGCCCGACATGTTTTAGTCGAGTGAGATTTTATGTCAAACCCAACTTGACCCATTTACAACCCGACCCATTTACAAGCCCTAGTAAAAGCAAAGAATTTGCAAAACTACCAATACTT
>JAJIYU010010766.1:0-15796 GCA_030144865.1 Tinospora cordifolia
AGCTCTTGCTATGTTTTCCCATCATGAGAAACAGAGCTTCTTTATTCCCTAACCTCAAGTATAGGACCCCGCTAACGCCACTGTGGAGTGGAAAAATTATATGCAGTAATACAAGCCATGGCCATGTTATTATACTCGTTAAGAGAATTCATGGAAGACTTAACCTTAGCTTAAAAATGAAACAAAACTAAGAGTAATTAAGACACATAACTAGGCCTTGAAGAAAAATAAAATATTATGAATTAGAATAATTAAATTGGTGGATATGTTCATTTGAATAGGAGACCACGGCGCTCAATAAATTTAAAATGGAATGGTTAAATTGAAGGACATGCCTTCATTGAAGTAAAACATCCTTCGGATAATTAGAATATAATAGATACGCTGGAGATCAAGTTCATTTAAAAGTTATTTAAATCATTTAACTTCTGAAAAACTAATTGTTAATTAATGAGAACAATGTCAACGAAAGGGACTAATTCTATTTAATACTATTAGCTGCATAATTGTGGGATTATCTTACTAAGGAATTTTTTTTTTTATTAACGATTTTTTTCAGCTTTTGGAAGTTTTCGAGATTTTTCTCAGTTATTAACTTTTTTTTTTTTAGCTTTATTGGATTGTTCTATATATATATACACATGGACTACTTATAATAAAGTTGTTTCTTGCTATGGAATTAAGATTCTATAGAAAATACTCGAAGCAGAAGCAAAATATTGTTTATGGGTAAACAATGAATGCGTTTTTCTATTTTTTATAATACTCTTCACCTGTGCCCCCACATGCTTATAATAATTATTGGTCAATTTGCCACAATTATTGTCATTATTTATATGCATGTGGGATAAAAAGAATTCCCTCAACTTGCCCGTAAATTTGTGCCCACGTTATCTCCTTTCACATGTGTCCGTCACGTTGGTACTAAAATATCAGCAGTGCGCGTTCAGCAGTCGTGACGTAGACTGTTGAGAGAGCTATAAATAATTCCAGTTACTCCCGTTTTGATCTCCATAGCCAAAGCTACCTCGCTCAGGACTCATTTCATCATTATTTTTATCATCAAGCCAATTATGGAATTAAAGCTCAAACCTCTGGTAATCTTCGTAATGGTATTTGCTGCCATTATCTCCACATTCCAAGCACGACAGGTAATTTTCGTTAACTCGATCTTATTCAAGCTTGTGTGATCCCTCTCTCTATATATATGTCTTTTATGTATATACGATGTTTTATGTTAAATATTTGATATTTGAAACTCCTCACCAGATGAAGTCTTTTTTTTTTTTTTTTAAATATTTTTATTTAACTGTTATTTAAACGTATTTCCTAACTCTGTAATGAAAGTTCACTTTATTACATACACAAAATAACAGCAAAAATATAGTATCGTTTTTTTCTTGAGATAAAACTATTTATTTTATTTTGGGTATAATAAAAATTCTCACATGCATTTCCACCGATTTAGTATAACATGATAAAAAAAAAATTATAATTACATGTGCAATTGCACTATTACAATTAAGCGACGAGTCATAAACTGCGTATCCACATACAGGTGAAGAAATTGTGTCAATATGAAATGGTGGTGTACACAGGCGACTCCAGAGGGCCAAGTACAAGGAAGCTGTGGGTGAAATTACGAGGCAATGGAGACCAAAAGATAAGCACTAGTAATTTGGTCAAGAACTGGGGTGCAATGGGTTCTGACCACACTTACTTCTTACCAAACTCACAAGACAAGTTCATAACTGGAAAGTTGCCTTGCTACGAGTACTCTTTCTGCAACATCCGTATCGGTGGGAGGAAAGGGTCGTTTAAACCTCAATGGCAAATCAACAACATCACGGTTGATAGAACGGATAATCGTAGTGGACTTTATTCTATTGTATTTGAATTTATTAATGGACACAATTTTTCTTCTGTTAATCCACCTATTGAGTATGGAGTGTGTCTGGGATAGGACGGGATGCTTATTCCTGAAAATGATGAACAAGTTCTAATTCGATGTAATAACAACTTTTCAGCATGTAACAATCACTCTAGAAATAATCGGTGAGTCTCTTTAATTCTCTCCAACACTTATCTTGTAGATTTAGAGAGCTTCGATGACAATTTAAGGGTTTTTTTCTGGACATTTACACTAATAAATATTTTATTTTTAAATATATGCTCATACCATTATACTTTTTTTTTTGAGTGTACCCTAGTTACAGATTGGTCAAGAGGCCTTTGACTAGGTTGAACTGAATAAATTTCTTTTCCTTCTTTTTTTAACCTTCTTTGTTAAATGTTGCTTTTGAAAAGTCTATAATTAAACACGAATTCCCAAAAGTCTTTTGTATAGGGAGAATTTTATGAAGTCTACCTTTATACTCGAATATTTTTTAAATCAACTTTAATTGGAATACATAACAAAACTTGATGGACCCATTCCCTTCACTCCATTTTCACAATTTTAAACGATTTTCTGCTCGTAAACTCTTTCATACATCTCAACTCTCAAGCTTCTAGTCCATTACGACCATCATCAGTGACCAGCACCAACTGACAACCAAAACTCACTATGTTGATGGGTATATCATTCTCATGCTATGTTTTGTTTAATATGAATGACAATGTTGTTATGGTGAGTGTTACGAAACATAATTAATTGACATTATTGGTGCTTGAGGTATTTTCAAAAATATTTTAAAATTTCTCATAATTTAGAAATCAAAATATTCTCTTAAGAAACTAAATATTTGAAATCTGAAAATTATTTTAAAATTTGAAAATATTATTAATCTTCTAAAATGGTTAATAGAAATATGAATATTGCTGCTTTTCATTTTTGGAATGTTACTAATGTTACTGTTAGTTAATTTTGGAAATTAGAATATTATTGTAAAACAATGATATTCTGAATCTTGTAGTCTTTAGAATCTGAAATTCTACAATCAATTTTGGAATGTTTGCATTTCTGGGTTTGCTCTCTCAATTTGCAAACGATGTTTCTTTAGAATGATTTTAAAATCTTTCCTTTAACAATTTTAGAATGAATATCAATTTGCTATCAAATCTTCTTGCTCATAATTTTTTCAGAATATTGGTTATGAAAATTTTGCTACTATTAAATAGAATATTGCATCTTCCTATGGATCAAATCTTTTTTCAGAATATTGGATACATATTCTCAGTTTGGAATCTTGCATATTAAGTTGGATTCTGAAATATAATATCTTATAGTTTTCTTTTGGAAATCGGATTATAGAATGAGATCCTACATTTTAGTTTGGAAACAAAATTCTACATCATGTAGTCTTTGGAAACTGGATGCAAATTCTGAAAACTTGCATATTTATTTTTTAAAAAAAACTGAAATTTTGCATAACCATTAATAATGATTCAATCCTATAGAATGTTTTCAAGACATTTCCTTTGACAATTTTGTGCAATCAATGTTTAAATATATATCAAGATTATATGCTCAGAATAAAATCATTTCCTAGAATATTCTTATTGAAATCTACAAGTGTTCCTCAAGGAAGGAATGCCAAAATTATGGGATTTGATTTTAGAAGATAAGTGATTATTCATTCAATTTAGTAAAGATTTTAGCATGCTTGCAATCAGAGAAAGGAATGTTGCAGAAGGTTGTTACTGCTATTGGAAAGAAACAGATTGTTGGAAATTTGTCTATCTGTCAAGACTGTGCAAAAGTGCGTGAGACAGTGGATCGAACAGTGAACCTAGAAATTTCTGTTTGTCAAAGATTTGCTCTATTCTGAAGTCTATAGATACAAAGTCATCTAAAGCTTTCAACCATGACTTGGAGCGACAAAGAAAACATTATTTATACATGGAAGAATCATTGTATTGGGTGTTGAAAGCTATATTTTATTAATTCTTGTTTCATTGAGTGATTGAAGGAATAATACTCTCTGTAGCTTGTGTGTTTGCAGAGTTTGTGTTTCGTGTGCATAGGGTGCTGTTGTAGAATGTTAAACCAGCTGTAAGTATTGCAAAGTGTGGCATTAGTGTTGTGGTCATCATGTTAGTCCAATTGCAATAGTTGTACGACTTATTTATAGTGACACTCTTTATCTAGGCAAGGCCCCGCAGAAGTAGGCTTGTTGGTTGAACTGCGTGAACATCTCCTTGTGTCATTTCCCTTCTTGCAATCTTTTTTTTCTTGCTGCACACTTTTTATAGATTGTTATCTAACTATTTTAGTGGCTCCCTAATCTAACAATTGGTATTAGAGCGGGTCACCTTTCTACTTGCAGCCTTTAACTTGGCAGGAGAGATCCACAACAAAAATGAGTCACTCAGACATCATCCCAAGAAAGGTGGTTCTATCACTAGACCCCCACTTCTTGAGAAAGGGAACTATACCTATTGGAAAAACAAGATGCGTATCTTTATTCAATCAGAGGACGAATTTGCTTGGAGAGTGATTAAAGATGGTTGGACACCTCCAATATCAAAAGACAAATTTTGTGTCAAACCAAAATTTGAATGGTCCAATGAAGATAAAAGAATGTTCCAAGAAAACTCGAAGGCTCTTAACACTATCTTCAATGCAGTCAACATAGAATAGTTCAAGTTAATCGCCACATGTGAATATGCAAAAGATGCGTGGGAGACTTTACAAACATCTCATGAAGGTACAAATGCTGTTCGCATTTCGAAACTGCAATTGTTGACATCTCAATTTGAAATGCTGAAGATGGAAGATCATAACAACATATCACGCTTCAACAACAAGTTACGTGACATTGCCAATTAGGCTTTCCAACTATGAGAGAAATACTTAGATAAAAAACTTGTGAGAAAAGCCTTGAGATCCTTACCTTCACGGTTTGCAGCAAAAGTTGCAACCATACAAGAAGCAAATGATCTAACAAAAATGAGACTTGATGAACTCATGAGATCACTACAAACATATGAAATTAGACAAAGGCATTGCATTACAAGCTAAAACCAGTATGCTGAACATGGAGGATGAGTTTGCACTAATTACAAGAAACTTTAACAAATTTCTGACGAAATACAAAAAATAGAATCCATTCTCAAAGAACAGGTTTGAAAACATAAAAAAAACTATCTAAATTTGACAATCATTTCAGGAACAGAAAGTGTTATGACAGTGGAAGCATGGGACACATTCAGGCTGAATGTGTGAACACTCTAAAAAAAACGAAGAATCTGATGACTGTCAAGATGAAGAAGATGGTATTTCCAGCAACTTTGTTGCTTTTACTACTACTATTAGAAATACAAACAGAGAATCTACTACAACTCCAACTTCCTCTTATTCAGATAATGATGAGATGAGGTAAGTATGGAAGAATTTAGAAAAACATATGAACTAATGTATCAAAGATGGTTGTAGGTTAGAATTTAGAATAAAGAACTAGAAGAACAGGCTGTAGGAATGAAGGAGATGGTTAAAGTTTTAGCAAGACTCAATCAAGGAGAAGGAGAAGAAGATCGACGAATTGACAAACAAACTAGATGTTGTAGAAGAAACGTTGCAATGCTTCAATTTTGGAAAGGCAAAGCTGAACGAGATTCTTGACATGGGACAAAGCTCACATAATTGAAGGGGTCTTGGATACACAACAACAACTAAACAAGAGAGTCAATTCATAAGTAAATATGCTGCAGAAATGAAACATAAAACTTAGCACAAGAACACAAACATGATAGCTAGAGTTCCCATCTGCTACTACTGCAACAAAAGAGGCCATAAGTGGAAGCAATGTTACAAACTGCAGAAGAATGTTCTACAGGATAACATGAGAAAAAAAACCCATAATTGTTCAAAAATGGGTTTCCAAAGAAATGAATAGAGCATTTGTTGCTCACACTGCTTTGTCCACATGCTCTAAGGAAGATTGGTACCTTGACAGTGGGTGTTCACAACACATGATAGGTAATAAAAGGTTACTAACATATCTGGTCAAAAATGATACAGAATGTCTTAAAGAATTAGACAGAAAGACTGTTACAACAATCAGCAAGACAGAGGATAGCACAGAAAACCCAAAAAATTCAGAATCTAAAACTGTTTGAGAACCTTCTCCTAGTATTCGACCGAACCATCCCTCAGACCTAATGATTGGTCAACTAAATGATGGTAGACATCTTAGAAATGTTTCTTGAAAGAACTTCAATAAAAATGGTAAGGTTTTCTTGTTACATGCCCTTGATGGAGCTGGAAATGACAAAGTTCCCTTGCAAGATGAATTTCAGGTATAAGGGGAAGGTAATGCTTTATAATACCCATATATTTATAAATAATATATTAGGAGGGTAGATGATTATTCTGCATTTGTAGAGGAGGTTAACGTTCATGACAGTTTTTCACATGTTTATTTATATTGCACGTATACCATATTTATACACATACATGCATTTCATTGCTTCTGTTGTGTGCATTCTTTTTTATGTCTTGTTAGCATCTATCATGTTGATCATCGTAGATCATACACAAATTTCTCTTTGGTCTTTACATTTATCCATCAATGTCTTACCTCTCTTGAATATAATTCATATACTATTTTTGTTCGTTACCTCATAGCGTCACCAAAGAATGTTGAAGATATTTTATGGTGCTATTTAGGGGGAGATTAGTTGCTTAATAATTGTTACTTGGTTGAGGGGAGTGAGATTCTCATTACTCATTTAGAGAGTCATTTTTTTAGGTGTCATTCTTTGCATATCCTATGTGTATAGGTAAATCTTCTTTTGAAACCCTTCATAGTCCATCCAAGTTCCATTCTCAATCCATGAGAGATTCAGATTCATAGGAGCTCTATTTTGACTCTCATACTGATTTGCAATTCCAGATTTAAAGCTTCTGCTAGTCTACCAAGGACAAACAACGGGGTGGCCTTTGCGCTTGAAAATTAAATATCTAAAGAACATGGATGATTCCTTTAAAGTGCCTAGGATTTAGGGGGAGTGTTCAAAAAGGAGGAAAATGTGTGCATATCCTATGCTTATGATTCCTATAAATTTGACATTGTTAAGTGCAAAAAGGGGGAGAATGTGTGTGTGCAGCACAAAGGGGAAGAAATTGAGGAATTAATATATGTGTTAGGATATCAAGTTTTGGTACGTAACTATGCATTACTTGATATATTAGTTTCAGTTTGTTACATGTTGATTTTTGCATGCATATGTCCTTTGATAAGTTTTGCACCAAACAATGTCAAAGAGGGAGATTGTTAGGAAACATGATTAATTGGCATTGTTGGTGCTTGAGGTATTTCAGAAATATTTTAGAATTTCTCATGATTTAGAAATCAAAATATTCTCTTAGGAAATTAAATATTTGAAATTTGAAAGTTATTCTAAAATCTGAAAATCTTGTTAATCTTCTAAAACAGTTAATTGAAATATGAATATTGCTGATTATAGTTTTTGGAATGTTACTAATGCTGCTGTTAATTCTGTGAATTAGAATACTACTGTAAAACAATGATATTTTGAATCTTGTAGTTTTTGGAATCTAAAAGTCTGCAATCAATTTTGGAATGTTTGCATTTCCTGGTTTGCTATCTCAATTTGCAACAGATGTTTCTTTAGAATGATTTCAAAATCTTTCATTTAACAGTTTTGGAATGAATATCAATTTGCTATCAAATCTTCTTGCTCAGAATTTTTCAGAATATTGGTTATGAAAATTCTGCTACTATTAAACAAAATATTGCATCTTGCGATGGATCAAAATTTTTTTCAGAATATTGGATAAATAGTCTCAGTTTGGAATCTTGCATATTAAGTTGGAAACTGAAATACAGTATCTTGTAGTTTTCTTTTGGAAATCGGATGATAGAATGAAATCCTGCATATTAGTTTGGAAACAAAATTCTGCATCATGTAGTTTTTGAAAACTGGATGCAAATTCTGAAAGCTTGCATATTTGTTTTTTTAAAAAAAATGAAATTCTGCATAACCGTTAATAATGATTCAATCCTATAGAATGTTTTCAAAACATTTCCTTTGACAATTTTCTGCAATTAATGTTTAAATATCTTTTAAGATTATGTGCTCAGAATAAAATCATTTCCCAGAATTCTTATTGAAATCTGCAAGTGTTCCTCAAGTAAGGAATGCCAAAATCATGGGGATTTGATTTTAAAAGATAAGTGATTATTCATTCCATTCAGTAAAGATTTTAGCATGCTTGAAATCAGAGAAAGGAATGTTGTAGAAGGTTGTTACTGCTCTTGGAAAGAAACAGATTGCTGGAAATCTATTTATTTATCAAGATTGTGCGAATAGTGCGTGAAACAATGGATCAAACAGTGGACCTAGAAATTTCTGTTTGTCAAAGATTTGCTCTATTTTGAAGTCTATACATACAAAGTCATCTAAAGCTTTCAACCATGACTCGGAGCGACAAATAAAACATCATTTATACTTGTGAGAATCATTGTATTGAGTGTAGAAAGCTATACTTTATTTATTCTCGTTTCATTGAATGATCGAAGTAGTGATACTCTCTGCAGCTTGTGTGTTTGCAGAGTTTGTGTTTCATATGCATAGGGTGCTACTATAAAATGTTGAACCAGCTGTAAGTATTGGAAAGTGTGGCATTAATGTTGTGGTTATCGTGTTAGTCCAGTTGCAATAGTTGTACGGTGTGGTGTATATTGCAGTGTGGCATCGGTGTTGTGGTCACCGTGTTAGTCCAATTGCAATAGTTGTACGGCTTATTGGCTGAACTGTGTGAGCATCTCCATGTGTTGTTTCCCTTCTTGCAATATTTTTTCTTGTTGCACACTATCTACAGATTGTTATCTAACTGTTTTAGTGGCTCCCTAATCTAATAGTGAGGATAAAGATTTCGTAGCTATTTAGTTTGATATGAATGACAATGCTTTTAATGTGGTGATGATACAATTTTTTTATAGTAACTTTGGTATGATAAGTTTTTAATACGTTTTTCACCATAAAATATAATGACAAAAAAAAAAAATCAAATTTCTATGTTATTTCTGTAAAGACAAGGAGTCAATTTTGAAACTTCAACTCTAAAAGTCGGTTATGAGAATTTGGTTCTTAGATAAGACTTCTCAAAATTTGTCTTTAATTATATACTTTTCCAAAGTCAACATTTTATGAAAAATGTGAAAGAAAAGGGATCCACCCAATAGGGCTTAGTAAATAGTTTGTTGACCAATACAACTAGGGAAGATTCCAAAATAAATATGATAATAAGATATATTTAAAAAATATTTAATTAGAGTTAATGTCCAAAAACCCTAAAAATTTATTATGATGACTTTGTAACATCCTGACCTCTGGCCACTAAATTGTACTAAGGCTAAATTATCAAAATGCCCTTGGGTGCAGTACATGCAAGGAAATAAATAAATATTAAATAATAATTATGGGGTCAACCAAAGGTCGGGTATACTATATCATTACTACATCTTAACCAATGATTCACAATGTGCATCAAATAACTTCCCTTCTCTTGAATGAGACATCCATTGTTTTACGGTGTAGTCCAAGGACACCTCTTAAAGTCAACATTGACCCTCAAGTTCATTTTTTCCAAAAGACATGAGCTACTAGGAGCACTTCTAAAGTAGAACCATTCTATGAGTATACCCTAAACAAAAACTATGTAGTGGCCATACCCGAGAGTTGATACTATATCAATCCATGACCCTAACTAAGCTTATGTCTAATTGGGGAATGTTCAGTGATGGTCAAATAGGGGCACCACGTTGAACATACTCACTAGGAACAATACCCATGATGATCAAATACGTATACGCCGCACCGGTATGTGTTTGGTTTCTTAATTATCTTTGTTTAGTTGAAGGCATACCATAAATAAAATAACCATACACATGCTTGAATCATATCAATAAGTAAATCAACAACAAGATTACATCATTCATAGCATGAAATAATTTATAATTTAAAACTCTATCATGCTTTTATTCATAAAATCATTCATGTATGCAAACCAATATAGAAACACAAGATTTAACAAAAATAAACTTTTTTCATATTAGACTTTCAAGAATTATAATGCAAGAGAGAGTCAAGAGTCACATATACTTGTACTCATGTTTTGTGTTCCTCGAGATACATGATTTGATATCGAGCTTTCAAAGTTAACCTATCAAGTTCTAGTGTTAGATTTAATGTCTTATCTTATACTCAAGTAAAATAAAATCTTCTTTAGCTTTACGCTTAATCCTTACTAGTTAAGAGTATGATACAATGCTCCAATCACTACTCCTACCGAGCCAGTCATAACCAAAGTACTCAAGGTTCTTTATAATTTCTATTCCAATCTCAAAGAGTCATTTTCTATGACAATCTCAAACAGTCATTTTCTATGACTTCTTGAGACTTGTTTTGTGTGAGTTTAAAGTTCCCAATGCATAATAATGGTCATCATGCACCCGATGTATTGAAACCATGGCTATTCCCTATTTTGGTTGGCCTAGCTTTGTCATTTTACATGACTAACCATTTGGGATCTACTTTTAACACTTAATGTAACATATTCTAAAACATTTTAGAGATTCATAAGGGCAATAAGGTAAAAAGGGGACACAAGCGTCATTTGTAATATTTTCAGGGATATTTTCGAAGAAATGAAATAAATGTAATATATATATATATATTTATATTTGGAGGGATAATATGGGAAAAGACGAAAAGGTAAATAACATTTTTTTACTGGACACGATAGACATTTTGAACTAAATTTTTATCTATAAATAGGGCTAGGGGGATAGTTGATTTCATATCTACTTCTCATCTTTCTTAAGAGATATAGGTTGTCTCATAAAAGGAATTAAAATATTAGATGGAGAGGAACTTATGGTTTGCTTATCATATCTTTTTCTAAATTTCTGGATTTAGAATTATGCACACATTTTTACTCACTAGTGAATAAATTATGGATGAGTGTTGACCCTTGCTAGATAGCTAAATGTAGCTAATGTTATTTGATATTGTAGAATTATTTGCATTATCTTGTCATTATGTATTACTTGTATGTTCTTTGTATAGTTATTATCAATTAAGGTGATATGTGAGAAAACTCACTGGGGGACCCATTGGGCATTATGCTCACTCATTTTCTTTATTTTTCATGAAATTATAAATGAGAAGGTTAAAGAAAGAGCTTGGCAAGAAATAGAAGAAGAAAACTGAAGAAAAGTAAGTAAATACTGTATATTTGTAAATAAACTCAATAACTTATTGTACAATCTGTTTTATATATATATATATATACATATGGGTTGTGTCGGGACCCCGTCCCTGGTGTGAAGGCCGTATTGATTGGCACAGCGTCCAAACAAACCCATTCGCAAGCCGAACTTGTCAAACACTATTAAGCCTCGTTTACACCCCATACACAACATCATTAGAGTAATCACAAGATATGCGAAAGTAACTAAAACAAATAATTACAGTAGAGTTTTTTTAAGTTAAACAAAAATTAACTATATAAAGTGCCCTAAATGTAGCAGTAGTGAAAATGTCTACGTCAAAATATTTACAACAGTTTTCTTATCCCTTATACATCATACTAACTCTTAAAATAGTGGACTATGTAGAGAACCTACCGAAAGAAACTAAAAACACCATTCTATGCTATAACCACCTTCTTCCCTTTGTCCGTAGCCGAAGAACCTAAAATGTTAGAATAGTGAGCTAATTTCTCCACAACGGCTTAATGAATATTACAGTCTAATCTATAACTTAGAACAAGAATTCTATAAAACAATGTCATGTATGCATGCATAATAATAATATGCGAATGAATGCAACAATTAATGAATATTAAATCCACAATTTAGTTGTGCACTTTCCATTTTGAAAATGGTTTTAATGCTAAAAACATATGCCAAAGCTCTCAATAGCTTACAAAGTAATAATAAATCCACACGAACGGGTGTACTCAATAGGTAGGCGTATTCTCATATCATACCACAGGGATCTACTACCTCATACCTCACGTATGACAGCCTCAGATCCTCAATAGGGGCGCCAATTGATAGACCTGCTCAAAATGTAACCCCAGGTACGATGGTTTCTGGTCCTCAATGCTCTAGCACATCCAATACCCTAACTATCGGGACCCCTTCCTTAGGCCGAAGAGCAACCCGACTGACACGGTGACTAAACGAACTCACTCATTGAGTCAAGTCCACCTAGTCACCGTTAAGCTTTTCAAATCAACAACAGATGAGCCACATCGAAGTAATTCTAACATCCTTCCATTAAAGTGCGAAAGTAAACATAATATTACATGCATTCTTTAATCATAATAAAAGGGTGTCATTACAAATTTCATGTCGTCTTGTTTCAAAAACATACAATCTGACAATTAAGAATTATTGACATACAAAAAGTGACCGACCTCTAATAGGACCAAAAAGAAATAGAAGACCACCCAGGGATCTAGGTTATCAAGATGCCTTTCCCTTTGTCAGTTGCTGAGGAACCTGAAATGTTAGTAGAGTAGTGAGTCTAATATACAACGTGGCTGAGTGAGTAGTAAAACTAGCATGTCACAATAACCCACAGTCTAAAAATAGTGCATGTATGCATGAACAATAATGGCAAAGCAATGCGTAATAGTAAATCATGTAGTAAAACATTTATAAATAGTGCAATAGTTAAAGAAAACTAATTTAAATACCTGCAGATCAAAACTATATTAGGACTAGGGTTCAAATCATTTAAATACAACCCTATGGTCGTCGCTTAAGCGGGTCATGAGTCAGACATACCGGTCACTTAAGCGAGTCATGAGCTAGGCGTATTCATTGAATACCCTAACCCTGAAGCTCGACCCTCAAGTGCAGTACTCAAGTAGGTTTAGGGCTAGGTGCAGTGATCATATGCCATAACCCCCGACGCTCGAACCTTGAGTCAAATCCAATCACATCATGTACCCTAACCCCACACTCGAACTTCGAGCCTATGGTCTCACTATGAATGTACAACTACATATGTTCAAAATCAATCAATGTAGTTCAATCATACGAAACCATTCATCCAATGTCATTTTAATGACATTTCATGCAAGGAACACAACTAAAGTAAACAGCTAAATCAAACTACTCACCTTGAGTCCAGTGCACTGATGTCCCCTTGACACTTGGCTCAGTCTCGCGATATACGATCAAATCTACATTATGTTAAACTCAATTTCAGTTGTTCTATGTAACATAACTTAATTTCAGGCCTACTATCCCTAATTCGACTTACTCAAGCCAAATTCGACTTAGTCAAACCTGGTCAATCGTTCAAACTTAGTCAATTTTGCTCAAATTAGTCAAAACTGGTCAACATTGGTCAATTTGGGTCAAATTAGGTGAAGATGGACCTATTTGGTCAAAATCTCCCAAATTTTTCCATACTTAGTTAATTTCCTACTTTAGGTCCTATCTATGCAACAAATTTGTCGATTTTTCTATGAGGAATTCGTACATTGGATTTCTGTGAAACTTTTCAAATATGATCTACACCCGTTCAATATTTTTTAGAATTTTAGTTTCCAATTTTTGGACCTCATTGGATATGTTTTCTAATAGGGATATCAGGTACTCAAATTTCAGATTTTTTATTTTATTTGCTCAGTGGATTTTTCGATTCTCTTGTGATCAATATGTATGGCAGATTTTCACAAAATATGATCTATACTCCCAAAATATTCACCAAAATTTTAATTTGAGATTTTTGGGCTTCATTTGACCTAGTTTTCATTAAGGATATTAGGTACCTAAATTTCAGCCCTTTTTGTTCTATATGCACAGGAGATTTGTCGATTTTCCTGCGGTCAATCCGTGTATTAGATTGGTATGAGACTTTCTATATTTTATCTACACCTATAAATACTTCCTAGAATTTTACTTTTGATTTTTGGACCTCGTTTGATGTGGTTTCTAGCAGCGATATCAGAAAATTTGTATTCTCGGACTGCATGTGATAGCCAGTTGACGATGCGTTCAATTGACCCATATAGACCTATCGATTCGAGACGAAAGTTTTTTTCACTATTACCAGTTGTCCAAGGAACACACCCACCAAAAATCAGGTCCATTGGACATGGTTAAGCATTTTTTAAAATTCATGGCAGAAAGCTCAAAATCATGGTATCATAACAAGTTTTCCAAAAATTTTCTAAGTACTAATTCATGCATATTAAGTAGCTTACTTCGTCACCATTTTTGACATTCTTCATAAAATAGAAAATGAAGTACTCATTATACGAATTAAAACAAGCTATTTTACCTCAAGATCTGACCTCGGACGGGTTAGAAATTAGCCTCGCAAAATCGAATGAACACACTTTTTTCCAGTTTTCTGGGTTTAATAGTGGCAAATTCCCACTTAGTGGTCGTTTCTACTTCAAACAGCTGGTGCTTTCGACAAAGGGTTTACGCCTTCTTGAAGATGACGACGAGGGCTTTCCAACACCTACAAGAATGCCCATATTGGAGCTGGGATGAATGAGGTACGGGCGCTTGAAGGTGAGAAGTTTTTGCAATTTCTCTGCAACATTAGTGTTTTGGTGTTCTTTTGGATGGGTTTTGGCAGCAAGTCTGAGCATCATGTGGCTAACCATTTGGCCTGATAACATCTTGGCTCGTGGCTCAATACTCAAGGAAACATGGAGAGCTGTTGGTGGGTACATTAATGGTCAAAACCATTAGCAAAAACTATGAGAAAAAGTGATTTTGTAGCAAGTTTTCTGAAAAATTAAAGGAAAAGGAGGAAAATGATGAATAGTGCCTGCATGGGCCTGGGCATTGGGCCTAGCCCAACCAAAATTTGAGCTCCCCCCTCTTCTCTCTGTTTTTTTTTTCTTTTCTTCTCCTTTCCTTCAATTTCTAATTCCTTTTCTTTTTATATTATATTATTTTTTCTCTCCTTTTTATACATTATTATCCATCATTTGCTAGTTAATTCCTAAGAAATTTCTAACTATACACTGAATTTCAATTTATACATTTATTTTTTCAAAATTTGTATTTTCTACCCAAAATTTATCATTTTCATCCTAAAAATCAAATAATTGTCTTAAAATTCATTATTCTTTTCTAAAATTCATATAATTAATCCAGAATCATATTTTTTCAATAATTAACATATTCTCATCCCAAAAATTATATTTCTCAATTAATCCATTTTTTTCTAATTAAATAGGCAAAATTTGAGAAAATTCATGTATTTTTATTTAAAAATTCAGGAAAATATATAGAAATACATATTTAGAAATATGGGTCGTTACTCTAACCCACACCTGGACCTTAAGATTTGATACACATTGTCATTTAAAAACCCATTTAACTGAGTAGACTTAGTGATCTGTCCACAATGACCCAAATAATATCATATCCATGGTAATGTGCTCCCATTTTCACTTTGGAATAGCCAAGTGCTATAGTAAACCACCAAGTCCTGGTGCATAGCTTTAACTTGCTGGCACGTGTCACATCGCTACAAGAAGGCCACAATATCTCACTTCATCCCCGACCACCAATAAGTACGTCTAGCATCATAATACATCTTAATGGTGCTTGGATGAATGGTATAACTTAAGTGGTGCAGCTTTGCTAGCACTCCCTATCTTAAGCAAAGGTCATCTGGTACCCACAGTTGTCCCCTAAACCTCAATGCACCATCACTGTCAATCGATCACTCCACACGAGAAGTGTCATCTGCCCACTCCTAGTACATCACATAATCAACATCATGAGGTTGTACTTCTATGATCTTAACAAATAGCACTAGCTGGGCTCTCATCTGTGCA
>JAJIYU010010767.1:0-15833 GCA_030144865.1 Tinospora cordifolia
TTTTATAGTGGACTTACACCACCTACAAGAGCATTGGTAGATTCAGCAAGTGGAGGATCTTTAATGGGGAAATCAACCACAGAGGCAACTCAACTGATTGAAGACATGGCATCCAATGCTTATGGACATGGTACAGAAAGAGGTACGGCCAAAAGAGTGGGACTTCATGAAGTTGACGAGATTAGTGCCTTACATGCCCAAATTGCAGCAATGACTCATAAGCTGGATTTGGTATAAGAGAAGAATAGTGGATCTCAATTTATTGCTCCTTTGAAAACATTCTCCAAGAATCAATTAAAATCTCCTCAAGTCCTTCACATAGCTGAGTTTTTAAAGTGGTTTTTGTTGGTGGTTGAAAGTTCTTGAAGTTCTAAAAGTGGTAGATAAGGGGAACCTCTATTAGATTCAAGAAGAAACTCGGATTAAGGTGGAGGGTATTTCTAGGACATCTATCTTGTTATTTCAAGTTCCTAGCATGTTCATGCATGTTATGTTTTAGTTTTTACCATGATTTATTTTAGTTTCAGCATTTTTAATCATATTTGAATTTCAGTTTGGCATGTTTTTTATTTTTTAATCACTCATGAGAGCATGTCATGCTTAAAATCCATGTTTAGGATTTATTTCAAAGCTTCAAGCATGCCATATGATGTTTTCATGCTTTCTTGGTTGTTTAAAACTCTGAAATTTATATCTAGAATTTCTTTTTATGATTATGTGATCTTAAACATAAGAAAGTGAAGATAAGAACCACGTACTGTCATAGTGACTTGTATGGATGCTATGGGTGTTCTTAGCACATGCTTGGAGTGTGTGGTTGTGGGGTGCAACTAAGGGGTAGTTGGTATGTGGCATTCGATGGAAAGTGACAAAAAATGTCTTTTCACCCTAAAGAGGAGTGTCTAAATTAAGAACATCAAGGGAGTAGAACCCCTTTCAATCATAATGTCAACTTGAACCAAATTGATGTAGGAATTACTTAATGTTTGAAAGTGTGTGAAATTGGATGTGCTAGAGATTTTGAAATAATAAGCTAGTTGTTTGATGGATGATCCACTGGACTATGTGCTCACCCGTCTCTTTTTAACATTTTAGGAAATTAAATATGATGACAATGGAAATCTAATAGTAGCTATGTTTTGAAAGCTTCTATTTTCTTTTATTCAATGTAAGATAATGTTGCCAAGTCTTATTTTATTAGACTTTTGCTGAATTTTTATTTTTAATTAAAGAGTTATGTACTCAAGTTTATGAATGAACTCAATAATGTATTTCTTTATTTTCTTTAATGAATAATGTAATAATCCCACATCGGCTGGACCTTAGAGTTGAGACTGGGCTATGAGCGCATACGCGGGTGTTTAATAGTGTCGAGGCTTTTTGTGGATGGCTTGAGTTCGAGTCTCTCCACGGACTAAACCCCCACGGTGTGTTTGTGGCTAAGTGGGGACAATATCGTCACGTTGTGGGACTTGGTGTGTTACAAAATGGTATCAGAGCCACCTCTAAGTGTAACGGGTGTGCATCTCGAGGACGAGATGGCCTCCAAGGAGGGTGGATTGTATTAATCCCACATCGGCCGAACCTTAGAGTTGAGACTGGGCTATGAGTGTATATGCAGGTGTTCACTAGTGTCGAGGCCTTTTTGGGAAGGCTCGAGTTCGAGTCTCTCCAAGAACAAAACCCCCACGGTGTGTCCATGGCTAAGTGGGGACAATATCGTCACGTAGTGGGACCCAGTGTGTTATAAATTAAGAGTTAGAAATATGACTTTTTCTATTTGTAATGTCGGATTGAATTTAAAATTGATCAAATTGGGTGAGGCACTCATGAAAGTTTCAATAAAAGTTAGAAAAAAGGAATCGAGATGCAAGTTATGTACTTGTAAATGTAACATAGGACCCAACCCGCCTTGTGGTTCAGCTTAAACCTATTTCTAGGGGGTAGGGGTATTACACAAGACTTGACCACTATAGTGGCCAAGAATTGGGCATGCCGTGTTCATGGCACATCCATGGCCAAGTTACGCCACGGTCATACCCTAATTATTCTTCGCGCATGCCACAGTCATAGCGTAGGCCTTAATGCCACGGTCCACTAAGACTTAGCCTTTTGTTGCGTCGACTTGCCCCTCCCCCAAACACATAACAAAATTATTAAAAGCCCCCGTTTGACATAGGGGCTAAGCGCATACAAACTCCCTGATCAATGTCTTTTAACATCACACCAAGTCACATGAGCGCCCAGCATATCAGTCGGAACCCTTCAGATCATTCCTCGGGCATGCCACGGTCATGGCCTGGCCATGCCACAATTATTCCTTGATCATTCCTTGCGCATGCCATGGGCGTGCCACAGTAATGCCTTGATCAATTCCCAAGAGTGCCACGATAATGCCTTAATCATACCTTGAGCGTGCCATGACCATTCCTCAATCATGCCCTGCTAATGGCTTAGGTATGCGACGGTTATGGCCTGGGCGTGGCATGGTAATGGCCTAGGCATGCCACAGTCATGCCTTGATCATGCCCCCAATGTGCCATGGTAATGGCCCGAGTGTGCTATGGTCATACCTTGATCATGCCCAGGGCGTCCAACGGTAATGGCCCGGACGTGCCATGGCCATGCATTAATCATGCCCCGCGCATGCCACAGTAATGTCCCCGACATGCCACGGTAATAGCAAGGGCGGGCCATGATTATGCCTTGATCATGCGCCAGGCATCCCACGGTAATGGCCAAGATGTGCCACGACCATGCCTTGATCATGCATTAAGCGTGCCATGGTAATGGCCCGGGCATGCCACAGTCATGCCATGAGCATGCCACGGTCATGCCTTGATCATGCCCCGGCCATGCCACCTGTGTGTCGCGGCAATGCCTTGATCATTGCCCGGGAGTGCCACAGTAATGGCCCAAGCGTGCCATGGTCATGCCTTGATCATGCCCCAGGCATGCCATGGTAATGGCTTGGGAGTGCTATGGTCATGGCCCAGGCGTGCCACGATAAAGGTCAGGGAGTCCCATGGTCATGCCCCAAATGTGCCATTGGAATGGCAAGGGCATGCCACGATTATGTCTTGATCGTGCCACGGTCATGTCTTGATCATGCCTTGGGTGTGCCACGACTATGCCATGGTAATATTCTTCACGTTGACGACCATGAATGGCATGGGCGTGCCACGGTAATGGCCTAGGCATGCCATGATCATGCTTTGATCATGCCCTGGGCATGATATGGCCATGCCACAGGTATACGATGGCAATACCTTGATCATTGCCCAAGAGCACTGTGGTAATGGCCCGGGCGTGCCATGGTAATGGCCTCGGCATGCCACAGTCATGCCTTGATTGTGACCTCGGCATGCCACGATCGTGTGTCGATCATGCCCCTTATAACGATTATGTGTGGACATGCACCATTACCTAATTAGAGGGTTCGTGAAGTTTTGTTGCGATCAAAGTTCGTTTGGCCCACGAAAAAGCCTAGTATAAGTGGCTTCACATTTTGATGTTTCCTTTTGGGAAGAGAGAAAAAAAGCTTAAAAGTGTAACACCCTGGAATTTTACGAGCGCATTACGTCACGAGTAAACATAAAGAAAAATATTATTTCGTAAGAAAAGGAGAAATGAAAATAAAATAACAAAAAGAAAAATGAAAATAAATAAATAATAGTTTTATGGAAAAAAATATAATAATAAGAATAAATATTTGAGAACAATAATAATGATAATAATAAAAATAATAATAAACGAATTAGAGTCATGTTCTATCTAAATATAAATATAGCCTATATTGTAGAAAATAATTTATTATATAGCTTACTCGCGCGAGCGCGACGACGCGAATAATTCTAAATCGAAAGCACGACAAAGCGAGTGAGACAAAAATGAAAAAAATAAATTATTTGAACAATAAAAAAAAAACAAGGTTTAGGTTTTAGAATCAAAAAGAAGAAAAAAAAAAAGAAATTGTTGAAAAAAAAAAGAAAACAAAATTTCACGACCAAACCAGAAGACTCTGGTTCGGCTGTGAATCGGGAAACTGGTAGAAGATTGGTTGGCGGTGACTTTGTAAATGAAGAAGGAACAGAAAGGTGATTCGTGCTTGAAGACGGAGCAACTGCCATGTGAATTTGATCTGCGAGCTGCTGCTACTGGTGTGTAACGAAGAAGGAGTTACTGCGCAGCATGAGTGAAGAAGAAAACAGAGGAGCTGTTGTAGGATGAAGATGCTGCTGCTCTGGATTATCATTGCACGAATAGAGGGAAGAAGAGAAACCAGAGCAACGACGCTCTGTTGCCGTTGTTGTTACTGTTGTTGCTGCTACTAGGGCTGTCGAAAGAAGAAGAAGAAGAAGAAGCAAAGAAGAAAGGCAGCTCCTGCAGTTGATTATTGGTGTGTAACTGGTCCATGGAGAGAAGGAAGCTGGAAGGGAAGTGCGTCCGAGCTACTGGTGTGTCTAGAAAAAAAAAGGGATGAAAACCAATTGCTACTGGTTTAAATGGGGAAGGAATGAAACAGGGGCATGTTTTTTTCAAACGACGACCACAATGGAAGAAAACGAGAAACCAGATTTGGAAAAATGGTTGTTGGGGCACTATTGAAGCTGCTGTCGTAGTGTGCGTGGTATGGGTGTGAAGAACAGGGGTGTTATGTTGGTCGTGATTTTGTTGAATTTTTGGTTGGATGATGAAGCTGATTGCCGCTATGCTGGATGTAAATGAAGAATGAAAAAAAACTGGATTGTGGTTGCAAAATGGAGGTGACGGTGTCTAATTCTTGGATTCATTTTGCTGGTTTTTCGGTTGTTAGAACAGAGGAATTACAGCTGTGTGAGGAAAGAACGAAAATCATTGGTGAGTGTGTTGCTGTTAGTGGATTGTGAGTTGGGGCAAAGGTTTTCTGGATGGTTGCTGTTGGGTTGGACCGTGAGGAATGAGGAGAGGAAGAGCTGCTGGACATTGACGCTGTGGGACGTTGATGCTTTGGCAGATTGAAATGAAGAACGGGTTGCAACTGGTGCGTGCTGTTGTATGCAGGACGAAGAAAATGGGGGAAATTGCAATTCGTACGAGGAACAACGTGCAACAAAATTTATTGTTAGCGTTGCTCGAGTGAAGAAGAGGAGACGAGATATATTTTAAATTTTAAATTTTTAAATAGAAAAAAAAATTTATTTTGATAATTTTAGATGCAAAGCAAAATAAAAATTAAAAATTAAAAATTAGCTACAAATTAAAATTAATTAAAGCAAGTACAAAAATAATTTAGGGAATTTATTTAATTATCCAAATTAAATAAATTCAATATGAGATTATTTATTTATCATTGAACATGAGGATTAATTGAATTAATAAAATTAAATTAATTAATAATTTAAATTAGGATAAGTTTATAATTTAATAAATTCAATTAGTTAAAGACATGAAAAATAAAAAATAAAAAATAACCCTTAGAAGTTTGAAAGTCTTTTATAAGAAAATAATAAAAATCTTAGGCCCTGAAACTAAACTTAGAACATTTAGAAGTCGTATTTTGTTCGTAATCATTTTATTTAAGATATGAATAATTTATTTAATTCACAGCGATTACGAAATGGAAGAACACTAATTTAATAAATTTTAAAACATGAAGCTGATCACGAAAATAATCCTGATTAGTTAAAATTACTAAATTTAAAAGTCATGAAATTACTTCGAAACTTTAGTTATGAATATTATTGCAATTAAATTTAAATGAAGAAACTAGGAACTTTTAAATAATTATTATAATACATTTTCTATGTGCAGATTGACATTCTTAAGAATGACTATTAGTGACGAATGGAAAAGAAGGAAATTAAAAAAATCAGGTGGGCGTGACTTCTTTGCTCATATGTATTATATGAATTTAAGATTTAAAGCATTTGTTTGAATAGTTCTAGGTTATTAGAATTCTATTAGGAAATTGATTGAAATTGTTTGGCTTATGTGAATGTTGTGTGATGTATGATGAATTACTTAACCCATGCAAAATTAGTTTATGACATGATCTTGCATTTAGATTTACCCAAACATGACATACACGACTAGGAGCATATGCATCTAGATACTATCGCTTACCCATGCATCTTGTCTGCAAGCATAGTATGGATTATATCTTCTAGTGTATTGTATGATGCCTGATGTGTTTGAGATTGTTTGTAAAACTAAAATAAGACGATGGTTTATTAAGAATCCACGTACCGGTACGATTGACGAGCCTTAAGCGGATCGAGGTGGCATCTCCTATATGTCACTGCTTGAGATTGTCGAGCTACAAAGCGGATCGTAGGTATTCCCACCCAGAGCTGTATTCGACAGCTCGAAGTCTATAGGAGATGGTACGACGTCGCGATAAGTACTCTCTCTTAGGCTGTGATGTGAGTGTCGATTGATTTTAGACGGTTATTGGAACCCTCTAAGATTTGATTGAATCACAAGGAATACCGAGAGACATCTCAACCCTCTTCCGGTCTTAGACTTTGACCAAAATTAAATAAATGTTTGAACGCCTAATGTTTGAAAATGTTTGTAATATTTTGGATTGGGTTTGTATAATGCATGTGATGTGTAGGATCGACCCACTGAGCTTTCGAGCTCACTCCCACTTTATTTTTCAGGTACCTATGAACCTAGAGCATAGTAACCTATGTCAGAAGACTTATACTCGGATTGGACACCTCGTGGGGAGGTCGTCTGGGATAGGACTTAGAGGTTATATTTTATTTATTTTTATTGGACTATTTTAATGAAATTACTGTGAGTTTAACCTTGATTTTTGTTATCTTTAAAGGACTTTTCTTGTTTAACCCTTTTGGTTTAATAGCAGTTATAAATGATTTCGCTGCATTGGTTTGAATTATCCTAAGAAACCTAGTGAATGTACTGAGGAAACAATTTGATCTTTTGTCTGGTCTAAAGCAATTACCCAGATATTGACTCGAGAACCAAATTGTTATGAATTTAATTTTGAAGAAAAAGATTTTGACAGAACGAAATTTTTAGTAGCACCTTGATTTTCATCAAGCGACGATCCACACGTGTGGTAACACGTGAACGGAGGTTTGGTCGAAAATTGGAGTGTTACAAATATGGTATCAGAGCTCAGTATTATGATCCACTAGGCTAGATTTGAGTTCACTGTATATTATTTTCACTCAAATGAAGATTTTATTGAATTTGATTTTCACTGAAAATGAATTTTGTCAGATTTGCTTTAATCGGAAAATGAATTTTCTTAAATATGATTTTAAAAAAGGGTAGCATGGGTAGAAGTCTAAAAGAAAGTAAGTGATGCCAACATAATTGAGTATTGTTATTGATGCGACCCAAGAAGAGATAATGATTACTGATAGTTGACCTGCTTTCAGGGTAAAGGTCCCTGAAGGGCTGATTTGGTTAGATCTTCTTCTGCGGAAGTACGTACCCGAGGGAATACCTTTATGTTGATTAGAGGTCCTAGAAGATTTCATTATCATTCAAGATGGACCCATGGCAATAATACTCGAAATGGATGGTATCACGACAAATAATTGTGTAAAACTGGATAGAAATTGATGTTAGGTGGCTAGAAGTCTAGGAAAACACTAGGGTTATTCCAACACGCTTGAGTTATAGTCCCAAATGTGATTCGAGGCAATGGTGTCATGTAGAAGTTTTATGGAGTCAAGTATGGCAATCCTACTGAAGGATATCAGGCCAAGTGAAGTAATGTGACCATAGGTCTAGGTAGAGACCGGGTGTTGTCTCGGGAGTGCAGTGAATCAAAAATAAATTAAGAGCTTTTAGGACATAGGTTAGAGACTGATAACATGTTTGAACGCACACTTGTTTGGTCAGGACCCAAGTTTGGGAGTAGCTTGTATCTCTAGTCTCTATGTAGGATGGGGTGCATAGGGATTCGTGGGTATAGAGGAATCCTGGACTTGGAGAATGACGGACCATGTTTGGTGAGTGATTGATTTCTTTGGATGAACTTGTATGCACTATATTATACTTGGATGGGGCAGTACAGTATGGTGGGGCTTGTGTCAGCCTTAGAGTAAGTATACGGATGCACATGTTGCATTGTGCCTGATCAACACGATGAGACGTGGCAAATGTGGATATCGAGACACTTGTGCCATTGGTTGGGTGTAATGCAACTCTGGGTGGAAGTCTACGTGGAAGGGCGAGTGTGGGATGGGGCACATGGACCTGGAAGCACAGATGGAAGGTTTAGGATTGCATTATGCTAGCGTGTATTGTTTGCTTGGTTGTTGGATGATTTTTTGTTATGTATGTAGTTTGATTATGTAAGTGTTATGACCCAAATTCCTGTACCCACTAGCAGACGAAATGTTGCCGACTTAGAAGCATAAACTTCTAGACAACTGAGACAAATCAAAAACTTAGAGACTATGTACCTAGAGTCACCCTAGCACAAAAAACGCGAAAGGGCATGGGTGTATAGGAAGTAGTAGTCAATAGGATAAGTACGGTACCAAAAGAAAACATAAAACATATAGGTATACCTATGGAATAAACGTTGTCTCTCAACTTACCATGAATGGATCATAGAACGCTGGGTTAAATTCTTGACTTGTTGTTCATGTCAAGAGGTGAGAGATGCGCCTATGCTGGGTGGTGAGAGCACATCGAGGGTGGCAATGACCTAAGAGACTTTAGTAATCCTAGAATTGATAACAGAGATTTCTCAAAGAATGAGATTGGAGATTACTCTAGAACTTGTGAACAAGTGGTGAGGACTCTACAGTCATTGGTATTGCCATAGATGTCGATGTCTACTCAGACACAGGTACAGTCACCAACGAACTAGAGCCTCAGATGCAGCTATAACCTAAGATTCATCAGATGGATAGGCTTACAAATACAGTGTCGCAGAATAGGTCACTATTTAGGACTAGGAGCTGTGGGATTTGTTGAATGAAGTCTAGAAATTGCGACCTAGTACTTTTGAAGGCGTGACTAATCCCTTTGTAGTAGAACAGTAGCTCATCGAAATGAATTGACAACTGAAGGCTGGGGGAGTGACTGGACCTAGAAGAGTGATGTTAGTAGCGTACCAGTTGATGGGATCAACATATTATTGGTGGAAGACAATTAAGAATAACTTAAAACAGGAATAGTCAGTAAAGGTCAAGCATAAGAAGGCATAGTTAGAGCAAGTTGCTGAAGGCCCAAAAAGAAGGAACGTAGGTAACAAAGTTAGCAACCTCGAAGTGTCTACACTAGGAAATATCAGACAATTACTGGGTAGCAGTCTCGACAGACTAAACCAAGATAGATGAGCAACGAGCAAAAGAAGCAGGCCAAGAAACTAGATTGTGGTAGTCGCATCTCGATAAAACAGAACAAGAAACTAAAGGGTGCGATCATACCTGCACTAATGCACCGGATCCCATCAGAACTTCACAATTAAGCGTGTTTGAGCGAGAGTAGAAACAAGCAAGAATAGAGAAGTGATAGTAGACATGATAGCTGAGATCTCAAAGAGAGTAATATTAGAGGTTCTCTCAAAAGTGAGGACAAATGGTGAAAACCATGTAGCTAACAATGACACCACAGGTGTGATTAAGTAAGTGCTACAACTAGATTAGTCAGTTATGATAGACAGTAATAAGAGTTGTTGATCAGACTTCAAAAGCTATGATTCCATTTGGTTTGGAGAGATTATAGTGAGATCATAGATGATAGAATAAGATGATTATGTAAGTGCCTACTCGAGTCATCTTTGCAAGAATTCTAATAAAAAAGCTACAGTTGTTCATTACATAAACTACGAGATTACATGATGAAGAAAATGAAAATGTCTGAACAACTCAAGTCTACCTCGGGTGAGAGTATACTCTAGATTATTAATAGGTTTCCAATTTCTTTCATGGAGATGTCATGGACGTCACGTAGGATACCTGGGGTAGAATATCACAGTCCTAGTATTAAACCACGTCAAGAGTTGTGACCCGTAGTTTTCAGCGCTTATTCGAAAGAAAGGCTACATTCACAAATTTTCTACTGGAAACAGGACGTACATTATTCCAAGATTATCAATGACAATTGAAGAGGTGATGTCTGAAGTTAGAAAGTGGTGACCATTATAGTTTTGCTCAATTTGGAAAAGACTTGAGGAAATTTTTATGGCTTTACATTGAATGATTTCAAAGGAGAGATAAATTTAGATCTGGTAGCATTGCAAGACGATAAATCTAATGTAGGTAGATAAATACCCTAGTTATATTCATGAATCTGAGAAATATGATCTGGCAAAACATGGAAGGATTCTCTATATAGGATCAAAGTAGCGCAGCGGAAGCGTGATGAGTTTTGAGAAGCGCAGATTGATCGACAACATGAATTAACCTGACACAAATTTCCATGACAAAATTTTATTTAAGAGGGGTAGATTGTAACACCCCGAAATTTTATGAGCACACTATGTAACGAGTAAACATAAAGAAAAATATTATTTCGTAAGAAAATGAGAAATTAAAATAAAATAAAATAATGAAAAATGAAAATAAATAAATAATAGTTTTATGGAAAAAAATAATATTAAGAATAAATATTTGAGAACAATAATAATGATAATACTAATAATAATAAACGAATTAGAGTCGTGTTCTATCTAAATATAAATATAGCCTATACTTTAGAAAATAATTTATTTTATAGCTTACTCGCGCGAGCACGACGACGCGAATGATTCTAAATTGAACGGGAGTGAGACAAAAATGAAAAAAATAAATTATTTGAACAATAAAAAAAATAAAAATAAAAATCTGGGTTTAGGTTTTAGAATAAAAAAGAAGAAAATAAAAAAAGAAATTGTTGAAAAAAAAAAAGAAAACGAAATTTCACGACCAAACCAGAAGACTCTGGTTTGGCCGTGAATCGGGAAACTGGTAGAAGATTGGTTGGCGGTGACTTTGTAAATGAAGAAGGAATAGAAAGGTGATTCGTGCGTGAAGACGGAGCAACTGCCATGTGAATTTGATCTGCGAGCTGCTGCTACTGGTGTGTAACGAAGAAGGAGCTATTGTGCAGCATGAGTGAAGAAGAAAACAGAGGAGCTGTTGTAGGATGAAGATGTTGCTGCTCTGGATTATCATTGCACGAACAGAGGGAAGAAGATAAACCAAAGCAACGACGCTCTGTTGCCGTTGTTGTTACTGTTGTTGCTGCTACTAGGGCTGCCGAACGAAGAAGAAGAAGAAGCGAAGAAGAAAGGCAGCTCATGCAGCTGATTATTGGTGTGTAACTGGTCCATGGAGAGAAGGAAGCTGGAAGGGAAGTGCATCTGAGCTGCTGGTGCGTCCAGAAAAAAAAAGGGATGGAAACCAATTGCTGCTGGTTTAAACGGGGAAGGAATGAAACAGGGGCGAGTTTTGTTCAGACAACGACCACAATGGAAGAAAACGAGAAACTAGATTTGGAAAAATGGTTGTTGGGGCGTTATTGAAGCTGTTGTTGTAGTGTGCGTGGTATGGGTGTGAAGAACAGGGGTGTTATGTTGGTCGTGATTTTGTTGAATTTTTGGTTGGATGATGAAGTTGATTGCCGCTATGCTAGATGTAAATGAAGAACGAAAAAAAAAATTTGGATCATGGTTGCAAAATGGAGGTGACGGTGTCTAATTCTCGGATTCGTTTTGCTGGTTTTTCGGCTGTTAAAACAGAGGAATTACAGTTGTGTATGGAAAGAACGAAAATCATTGGTGAGTGTGTTGTTGTTAGTGGATCGTGAGTTGGGGCAAAGGTTGTCTGGATGGTTGTTGTTGGGTTGGACCATGAGGAATGAGGAGAGGAAGAGCTGCTGGACATTGACGTTGCGAGACGTTGATGCTGTGGCAGATTGAAATGAAGAATGGGTTGCAGCTGGTGCGTGCTGTTGTATGCACGATGAAGAAAATGGGGGAAATTGCAATTCGTGTGAGGAGCAACGTGCAACAAAATTTATTGTAGCGTCGCTTGCGTGAAGAAGGCAACGCGAGGTATATTTTAAATTTTAAATTTTTAAATAGAAATAAAATTCATTTTGATAATTTTAGATGCGAAAGCAAAATAAAAATTAAAAATTAAAAATTAGATACAAATTAAAATTAATTAAAGCAAGTACAAAAAAAATTGAGAAAATTTATTTAATTATCCAAATTAAATAAATTCAACATGAGATCATTTATTTATCATTGAACTTGAGGATTAATTGACTTAATAAAATTAAATTAATTAATCTTTTAAATTAGGATAAGTTTATAATTTAATAAATTCAATTAGTTAAAGACATGAAAAAAAAATTTAAAAATAACCCTTAGGAGTTTGAAAGTCTTTTATAGGAAAATAATAAAAATCTTAGGCCCAGAAACTAAACTTAGAACATTTAGAAGTCGTATTTTGTTCGTAATCATTTTATTTAAGATATGAATAATTTATTTAATTCACAGCAACTAAGAAATGAAAGAACACTTATTTAATAAAATTTTAAACATGAAGCTGATCACGAAAATAATCCTGATTTATTAAAATTACTAGATTGAAATGTCATGAAATTACTTCGAAACTTTAGTTATGAATATTATTGCAATTAAATTAAAATGAAGAAACTAGGAACTTATAAATAATTATTATAATACATTTTCTATGTGCAGATTGACATTCTTAAGAACAAATATTAGTAAAGAATGGAAAAGAAGGAAATCCGAAAAATCAGGTGGGTGTGACTTCCTTGCTCATATGTATTATATGGATTTAAGATTCTAAGCATTTGATTGAATAGTTCTAGGTTATTAGAATTCTATTAGGAAATTGATTGAAATTGTTTGGCTTATGTGAATGCTGTGTGATGTATGATGAATTACTTAACCCATGCGAAATTAGTTTATGACATGATCTTGCATTTAGATTTACTCAAATATGAAATGCATGACTAGGAGCATATCCATCTAGATACTATCGATTACCCATGCATCTTGTCTGCAAGCATAGTATGGATTATATTCTCTAATGTATTGTATGATGCCTGATGTGTTTGAGATTGTTTGTAAAACTATAAGACGATGGTTTATTAAGAATCCACTCACTAGTAAGATTGACGAGCCTGAAGCAGATTGAGGTAGCATCTCCTATATGTCATTTCTTGAGATTGTCAAGCTACAAAGCGGATTGTAGGTATTCCCACCTAGAGCTGTATGCGACAGCTCAAAGTCTTTGGGAGACTGTACGATGTCGCAATAAGTACTCTCTCTTAGGCTGTGATGTGAGTGTCGATTGATTTTAGACGGTTATTAGAAACCTCTGAGATTTGATTGAATCACAGGGAATACTGAGAGGCATCTCAACCCTCTTGCAGTCTTAGATTTAGACCAAAATTAAATAAATGTTTGAACGCCTAATGTTTGAAAATGTTTGTAATGTTTTGGATTGGGTCTGTATAATGCATGTGATGTGTAGGATTGACCCATTGAGCTTTCGAGCTCATTCCCACTTTATTTTTCAGGTACATATGAACCTAGAGCACAGTAACCTATGTCAGAAGACTCACACTTAGATTGGACACCTCGTGGGGTGGTCGTCTAGGATAGGACTTGGAGGTTACATTTTATTTATTTTTACTGGACTATTTTAATGAACTACTGTGAGTTTAACCTTGATTTATGTTATCTTTAAAGGACTTTTCTTGTTTAACCCTTTTGGTTTAATAGCAGTTATAAATGATTTCGCTACATTGTTTTGAATTATCTTGAGAAACCTAGTGAATGTATTGAGGAAACAATTTGATCTTTTGTCTGGTCTAAAACAATTACCAAGGTATTGACTCGAGAACCAAATTATTATGAAATTAATTTTGAAGAAAAAGATTTTGACAGAACGAAATTTTTAGTAGCACCTTGATTTTCATCGGGTGACGATCCACACATGAACGGAGGTCCGGTCGAAAATTACGGTGTTACAAAAAGTCTATTATAGGGAGGGACATTATTCAACTTCTATGATGACATATAATGGGTCATCTTTAAGACTACTCCTTGGTGCAACCCAAGCGGCCGACTATCTTCATTTTAGTGGGTATGCAAATAGATCCCATGACTTTGGATAAGTTATGGGACACCGTCGAATGACGTGCGATGTAGGGCCCACAAGGACTTAGGGTTGGGTATGCGATGCTGGTATGCCACCAGATGTCCATGTTGGACGTATTGAGCTATCTCAAGCAATTGTGTTGGAGTGTGCTATAGATAAGATGCACTCAAAGGAGTCATCCAACGAGGGATGCACTTGGGGGAGCCATCCACAGTGATTACGACAGTACGCAATCAGTTGAGACATAGTGTACCGATATGCCTAAGTTTTCCAATAATCTCAAACGAGTTGGTTAATTGAGGTTCCGACATAATTTTGAGATTAAGAGTTCCACTAAGCTATTTGAGATGAGTTTGTGTGAATGGCTGGCCAAGAATAGGTGTATCTGAGGTGTCACATGGGCAAATCTTGGGAATGAATGATGAGCCCGTGACACGTGGAATTAGAGCCATCTTTGCCAATGGGAAAGTGATGTCAGGGACGCTTCCAAAGGAAGTGGTATCACAGGCATTACGACTCGATAAAGGAACCCCACACACAGTTGTTGCACGAGAATCAAAATGGGTAAACACGGTGTAACACCCCAAGCCCCAAGAGACAGGTTTAAGCTCAACCACAAGGCAGGTTGGGTTCTATGTTACATTTATAAGTACAAAACTTGCATCTCAACTCCTTTATTTAAACACTTATTAAAAACGCTTATGGATACATCATAATGTATTAAATTTCAATTCAATAAGGTTATACAATTAGATAAAGGAATACTTCAAACTCTTTATTTATTCAAATAAAATAAAGAAAGTTACATTCTTAAATTAAAACTTGAGTACATAACTTTCAAAACTTAAATAAAATTTAGCATAAGTCTTAAATTCAAAATTTTGGCAACATGCCCTTAAAATAGAACTTTCCAAACATAGAAATAATCTAATATCCATGGCCTTCATGATTCAAGTCCATTTCCTGAAAAATAAAAGGAAGGAGTGAGCACATAGCCTAGTGGATCATTCATTAAACAACTAAGTTACTATTTCAAATCAATAGCACATCCAAATTCAAACACTTTTATGTATTAAGTGATTCAAGCAAATTTTTGGTTGTAGTTGACATTAAGACTGAAAAGGGTTCTACTCCCTTGATGTTCTTAATTTAGATACCCCTCTTTAAGGTGGAAAGACATTTCTTTGTCACTTTCCATTGGATGCCACATACCAAGTATCCCTTAGTTGCGCTCCGCAACCACACACTCCAAGTATGTGTTAAGAACACCCGTAAAACCCATACGGGTCACTATGATAGTGCGTGGTTCTTATCTTCAATTTCTTATATTTAAGAATAACATAATTATAAAAGAAATTCAAAATGTAAATATCAAAATTTTAAATAACCAAGAAAGCATGAAAATATTATATCGCATGCTTGAAACATTGAATTAAATCCTAAACATGGATTCTAAGCATGGCATGCTCTAATGAGTAATTAAAACATAAAAACATGATAACTAAAATTAAAATATGATTAAACATGTTGAAACTAAAATAAGACATGCTGAAAATTAGAATTTAAAGAAGCATGAACACGCTAGAAATTTAAAATAGCAAAGTAGAGGTTTAAGAACTCCCTTCCACCTTAATTCGAGTTTCTTTGTAGAATTCGGCAGAGGTTCCCCTTATCCACCACTTTTAGAACTTCTAATCACCAACAAAAATACTTCAACAACTCTCTAAAACACTA
>JAJIYU010010768.1:0-15884 GCA_030144865.1 Tinospora cordifolia
TATATATATATATATATATATATATATATATATATATATATATATATATATAAATTAAAAAAAAACATATAGAGACCTTATCGAGCATACTTTCAGATATAATCAAAGGATGAACAGAGAAATTGACCACTTGGGATGAGGAAGACCGTTTCCAATTAAAAACAAGTAAGATAATATTTGGTAACTGTTTTACTTTTTAGTTTGACAAGCCTTATTAAAAAAATAGTTTTTAAAAATCAGAATGTTTGGCAATATTATTTCTTTTCTTTTTTAAAAAGCTTTTTATTTTTTTCTTTAACAAATAGAGGAAAATTCACTTAAATAAAAAGTAATTTTTTTCTTGCTTTTTATAAGTAAGGACTAAACCACTTTTGCATATAGTGGTTCATAATTTGTGAAACACGAGATATTTTTTTTTTCTACAAAACCTAAAATAAGTTATCTTCATCTTTCTCGTGCTCTTTATAGTTGTCTTTGTTATAGTCTCTCTGTGGACTTTGATCTTGTTCACATAGGTTCTCTTTTTCACACCATTTTTATTTTTTTTTTGCTTTCTCTCTCGCTAGATTTATCTCTGCCATCATCTTTGTGATGAAATGATTTATGTGTATATTTTTAATAGGAATACAATATTATATATACACAAGTCATATGAATCTAAATGGAACCAACAAATGACTGAAAAATACAAAATTGGCAACGTGTAAAATATGCAAAATGGGAATATATATATATATAACAACTCAACTGTTATATCTCCCATTGCCTGATATTTTCCTATGTACAAGAATGCGAAACAAAAGTTTATTTCTTACTTTTCTAGGAAATTAATGAGGAACTGAGTAAAATGTTTTACCCTGTGAACTATGATGGAACAACAATTGGTTGGATTACTTGCTGTATGTTATAAATATATTGTATTTCAAAAGACAATGATTATTATTTTGGAATATGACCGTTATTATCTATTATATTTGAGTAACTTATTACTAGCTATTATTCATATTTATTTTGCTAGCCATTATACTTATTAGTATTGTTATTATTATTTATTTTATTTATTATTAATTATTATTATTATTTAATTGTTATTATTATTATTGTTTATTGGTAGCAATTACTTATATACAATTTATTATTAGCCATTGAAGTTCATAACTTATGATTAGTATAAATATTAACATAGCCTATTTGTTTAAGATGCACCAAAAACATTAATTTTCCTAACATTAAAACAATCTTTTTGCTAAGTTATACTTATTTTTCTTTGTTATTCTTGTTCCCTAATTTTATGAGAAGCGCTTGTTGAATCTTAGGGTATATACCCAATTTTCTTTATTATTGTTATTGGTGCAGATGAATTATTATTAAGGACAATGTTGGACTTTAATGACTTTTATCTTATTTGAAATTTATTCTTCAATTTCTTCCAACACTTTTATGTGTGATAGACCTTTCTATTTTTATTTATTTTATGTTATATTTTAAAATTTTTAATTAAGCTAAAATTATTATTTCTTTTTTTTTTTGACGTAAGGTATAGCTTTTATTTCTATCATTAATTAATTAAATCCTTTCAATCTTAATTATTTTAATTATATCTAATCACTAAAAAATTATTATTTGATTAATATTTTATTTTAAAATTTATAAAATTACTTAGAATATTTGTTACATTGTTTGCAAGAGCTTTTCTCCTGACTAATATAAAAATGCTTTTAGCCTTTTTTTAGCTTTTTTTTTTTTTTGGGTTTTTTTATAGTGTATCATAGGCTAATTTTATGCATATTTCAAGATTAATCATCCTATGAGTTACTGAGCTGTAAATAGAAAAACCCTCTTAATTTAATTTTCTCTGTAATCAAGACTTTAAGGCGAAACTCCTAATTAAAGAACTCCAAGTCATGTCTGACGTTTAATTTCAATTGACAAATCCACGATTTTCCTTTTCACCAATTCTAACAAACGGGCCATACTACCCGTACTAGCCGGTCAAGAGCGGAGGACAATCGGTTTAGCGTAGGAGAGCATTTACTGCTTCTAACAAACACTGCATTGCACGCTATTAAAATTTTCTTCGATAGCTTCGCAAGCGACAGCTCCTTCCATCCCACGGGCTTCTCGCGACACAGACCTCCATGATTAGTGAATAGTAGAAGGTGCAATTGCAACTGAAACTGCATAAATACTACACCAGAGCCAGAGATCAAGATGTTGGCTCAGGAGTTAGCCATGGCCTTGCACGGTCCACCGGAAATTGCAATGGAGCTACATGCGCTCAATCGCGCCAAGCTCGTTCATTCCTTTCGGCAGTATCTCAAAGCTTCTTCTTGTCCTCTCTTCGGTTTCGTCCTCTTGCAGGTTTTTACATCACTTTTTCTCCAATCCTTCTTAACTATACTCTATACTATGCTATTTATTCGTTTTCTAGTTTTTATGTAAACCTGAAGAAAGTGCGTTGTATTGGTTAACTAATAAATCAGGGCGGTCAGGAGCAAACCAGGTATTGCTCAGATCATGTTACGCTCTTCAGGTAATTTGGCATTCTCATATTATAGTATAATATGTTAATTGTCGCTTGTGCTAATGCATGATATCAAAATGCTCACTACTTGTATTAGAATATATATCTGGGGATACTAGGCAGATCTGAAACTGTTGTTATTTAATCATCTAGCCTTAACAAGTAGACTGTGAATAGGATTTTTTTCCCCACTTTATTTAGCACAAATTCGTGGTTGTTTTTTTTTTTTTTTTTTTTTTTAATGGATGTGATGGAAATGGCTTGACCCAAAAACTATAGTTGATAAGTAGAAGTTTAATTTTGTATATCAAACATTAAAATTTCTCGTAGGGTGCATGGTGGGATGTGGTATGGGATCAGGAAATACATGATTGGAATATGAGAGTTACAAGCAAATGGCTTGTGAGGAGGCTTGAAAACTTAACCTCTAAATTGACAGGGCTCCTGATGCCATGTTAGAAACCAGTTGACCTAAAATTTATAGTTGACAATGGAGGAATTTGTAGTTCAAGTGAATGTATTTAGATATCAACAAGATGCCATTCATGTGTTTCCAACATCTTAAAATGTATGGTATTGTATTGATCCAGACATGCTATCTTCTTCTTGCAGGCAGGAGAGTTATTTTGCATATTTGTTTGGAGTAAGGGAACCTGGTTTTTATGGAGTAATTGTAAGTATTTGTTTGCACAGCATCACACTCTTCTATAGTGATATGTTGCTCAATTTTTATTTATTTATTTATTTTTTCAAGTGACGAAGTTTCTATTGCTAAATAAAGGAACCAATTGTTCATCATGCTATCTATTTGATTAATTGACATTCTGAGAATAGTAAGATTGTCCCAATACAGTAGCAGACGTTTTGCTAAAAATAATAACTAATAGTTGCACTAGTGTAGAGTAAGCAACTGGTTGTTAACCTGATTTTCATACCTACACTTACTACCATTTTGCTTCATTTGCATCCTTTGTTTGTTTTTATTGACATTTTCTACTTCTTTTGAATCTTGTTATCACACTTATGTTGGTTGGTGAATCCAATAATTCTTGTATTTGATTGATATGCTTTAGTTGGTTTGTCTTATCATTTTTAAATAAAATGGATGATCTGAAGTTGTTGTTATATCTTTAAGGATGTATCCTCTGGGAAATCTATTCTTTTTGCACCTAGATTATCTGAAGAATATGCAATATGGTCTGGGAAGATAAAGCCTCTATCTTCGTTTAAGGTAATGGATACCTCTCTTGCTTATTTAATATCGCTTGCATTGCTTCATTTTTCACCCGGTTAGGTAATTGCATTACCAATTTTTTTAAAACAATTTTGTAATATGTATATAACAAGCAGTAGTACATAATTTCTTATTGCTAAACAGCTATTTTTTGGCAGGAAAGGTATATGGTGAGTGCAGTTTTCTACACTGATGAAATAGGCCAAATCCTGAAAAGTCATTACAGGGGTCCTGGAAAGCCACTACTCTATCTCTTAAATGGTCTTAACACTGACAGTAATAAGTACTCGATTCCTGCATCATTTGAGGTACAAATCTTTCTTTCTCTTTGTCTCTGTCTCTTAAATTGGTTCGTTAGAGTGGTAATGGTGGTGTTTCCCAAACTTTAGTGTTTAAACATTTTGAAGATGCAAATTTTGCTTAAGTTTTGGTTTCTCAGTGTCAATGTGACAACTTCATTGAAAACTCTTGTTTCTCATTTACATGTAAAGCACTTCCCCCATCTGTTTTAGGCTGGCTAATAAATATTTATTTTTCACAATATTTGTGCTCTGACTGCAGTTCTGCAGCTTTTTGTTTGCTTAAATAAGTGATTAATACCTGGCATGGGTGCTCCACTTTCTCTTGGATAACAATTTTTTTTTTCTTTGGCCAGGGTATTGATGCATTTAATACAGACTTGACTTCTCTTCATCCAATTTTGACTGAGAATCGTGTTCTTAAGTCAGAACTTGAACTTGGCCTCATTAAATATGCAAATGATATAAGCGCTGCAGCTCATATTGAGGTAAGGTTTTTTTTATTTTTTATTTCATAGTTCAGAAGTATACAGTTGAAGCTCTGAATTGTTTTGATCAGAGAGATCAGTATTGAATGTTTGTCCTAATTTTAGCTCCATCTGAATGGTCTTTTCCTGTTTAGATTGTTTAAAGGAGCCATATAGTGCATTAGTGCATTACATTTAATAAACTTTTGTTATATACTCCACTTATTCAGTCTGCAAGATAGAGGAATGGTGATATTAAAAGGTTGTAATTATGCAACAAGTCCTCAAAGAACTATCTAAGGCTCTGCTTTGTAAGTTTCCCAGCATGACTTCTATTTATGATTTTTTTGGATAATTGGTACGTAGCTGTCTTTTGAATTTTCTGAACCATTGCCGACCTTCAGTCTTACTTACCATGTTATTACCGCTAGCATGCTAAGATTTTCTATGTGTGAGTTCAAAAATCAAATGCTGTTTAATTCAACAAGGGATTTTAGGCACATGGAAGTTCTGAGACAGTCTTAGACATCTCATCCAAGTGGTTGGCCCTGTAATTATATGTATATCAGTCTCCTTTCAGCATCTGACTTGTATAAGTGCTTACCAGATGCCAAATGACTGAAAGAAATTCTTCTCTTGTTCTCCATTGAACACCCACAGGACCACAGTGATTTCTCCCATAAAGTACTTACTCAAGCCAAACCTATAGAACAACTTTACTTGCAGCTCAAAACCATTTTGTGGGTATTCACTGTAGTTGCCAAGTTGAAGATGCAGCACTGCTTAGCTTTCAATGGATGCAGTATGTAAATAACCAATGTACAAAAAGCGTCAAAGAGAAACCTTTTTAATAAAATAACCATAGGTGATGCCCCTTTTCACACTAGAAAGCTGAATCAACTAAAAATTTTCTGCTGTGTCTCTTTGTTTAGAGATACACTTAAGTGATCAAAAGGATGTTCAAATGCTTTTAATTAATTTCATCACTAAATGATGCAACTCTACCACTCCAGATGTGTGTTGTATGCGAATCTTGCATTCAAGTTCACTTTGGTGCTTGCACACATTGTTTTGTTCTAGTTTATTACTGCATTTTTCCTTACTGCATTTTTTCTGCAGACAATAACTTAAATTGAAGATCCTTCTTTTCTTCCTCTTATGTTTTCTGCATGTATCATCACATATTTTCTTTTGTCGTTGAATATCTGAAAAGGAGTGAAATCAATTATCCTTGAAGATGTCGTAAAATCAAAGACACATTTAATGCCATCTACAGTTTATGAGTGTATATTTTTTGCATTAGTATGGAATAGTTTTCTAGTACAAGTATCCAGAAATTTAACCTGTGATCGTAGCATTGGAGATCTTAAGCTATTTATTTGTGCTCATGCCCAGGTTATGCAAAAGACAAAAGTGGGCTTGAAAGAATATCAATTGGAAACGGTATTTTTACATCACATATATATGCATGGTGGTTGCAGACATTGTTCTTACACCTGTATATGTGCTACTGGTGAAAACAGGTTTGTCCTAAATATAAAATATATTTGCTTTCGTTCTCTTTGATTATCTGATGACTACTTGGAGTGAAGAGGATCCATAAAATGAAAAACTAACAATCTCCTCTATCATGTGTGCTTGGTGGCTTGAGCAGCCACAAGACATCCCAGCTTAAGTTCATGGAGTTCTTTTTCTATTCCTACATAATTTTTGACTTCTTTCATGTGCATTTGTTTGAGATGATGAATATTTGAAATAAATGGGTATCAATGTGATTGCAGATCTTTATGTGCAATCATGAATATTCATTATAATTTTGAGATAGATCCATTGGAAAATAGGTAAATCTTTCTCGTGCAGGAAGAAGACCTTTGAGTGTTGAAACCAGAACCTGGCCCTAAGATCAATTTCGAGATCAGGGCTACCAAAACGTTGTGTGAGAGAGAAAACAAATGAAAAATGAGCTTGTCATGAAAATGCTGGAAGAAAGTTGAAGACTTGCCCGTCCATTTTGGCGCTCTTTGGAGTCTTGGAGCTATGTCAAGTTATTTAGAATAAATGGGATGCCCAGAGAGTATCCTAGGCTTGTAGCTGTATTTTTTATTTTTTATTTTATTTTATTTTTCAGTTTCCCTCTTTGTTCCTGAGATGCAAGACATAAGTCTATACCACGATTGATTTTCTGGTTTACAAATTAGAACCGAGACAAACCATTGGAGAAAGTGGTACTTGAATTGAAATTTGACAATCTTTTTTGTCTGGATCACACTTTGATTGTTTTACAATGTTTAAGTTCTAATTTTCTATTTTTATGTTTTGAAATCTGTATCATGATTCGGTAAACCTTATGTTTTGAAATCTGTATCATGATTCCGTAAACCTTTTTCTCCAGATCAGATCTTGGTTGTGCTAATAATGCATAAATTTTGGTTTCCTTTTAATTTTATCATTTCTTTCTTTTTTTTTTTTTAAATGTTGTGTGATTATATCTTACCATGTTTGTAAACTTACACAATCCCTTTGTTGATATTAAAGCTATATTCATTTGCAGTGCCATTATTCACTATGGTCATGCTGCTGCTCCAAATGACCGGGTATGCAGGCTATTAATTCATGCATCTTGTATACTATTATATTATGACTTGGAAATTTCATGATTCCAAGAATGCCAATGCATTGTTGCTAGTTAATCTTTCTCCTGTATTCGGAGTGTTGATTCTGAGTGCATTGTGACTTGCATATTTATTTGCCTAGGAGAAGTCTGTGTACTTTCAGTGCAGTGCATAGTGTGATTATTTTACCCACCTGTGCTTCTCATTTCTTAACTGATTACCCCTCTTAAAAAAATATTTTGTATTAGATATTAAAAATCTAAACCTCTTAATTTTGACATCCCTTTTATGAGGACTTTCCTAATTGCAGACACTGGAAGATGGTGACATGGCACTGATGGATATGGGTGCAGAATACCATTTTTATGCATCTGACATTTCTTGCTCATTTCCCGTAAGTGCTTGGTCCCTTTTGCTTCTATTTTTATACTACTTTGTGCATTTGAGCTTTAAAGAACAATTGCATGCTTGATGCTTCCGTGATGGAAGTTCAGAAACAATTGGTGCATTCTTATGCTGTTTTTGGCATTAGGAGTGTGTGCCCGGATGCATTACTTTTTCCTTATATGGTTTCTGTGATGTCTATCATTGGAGTTGTATGGAATTTCCCGTGACCACCATTGCTAAAGTTTAGTTGCTTGGTGAAGATGACCTTTTTGCCCATTCACAGAAAAAGGCATTGAAGATCTTCCTAGTTCTTAGAGAAGTTGCTTATCCATGAAGTGAGTGCGGCAAATATTTGTTAACTGGTCTTTGAGATGGAGATTGTGCAATAATTAAACAGTATTAGTCAAGATTAACCACCAAAAATAGTTGATAAGAACATTGCAAAATTGAGTTTTTAAAGTTAATGCATTTTTATGACTTAAATTTTTTTTTTTTACCCAAAATGAATCTATTCAGCATTTAAAAGAAACTGACTTTTTATGAAACTTGAATACATGTTTTCCTTTGGCATTTGTTCCTGCCAAAAAAATCAAGGGATTTTATTTTATTCTGCAAAAATCATTCTAAAATACTTAAGGTGATGCCATAAATGATAAACCTTGCCAATTTAGCATAAGTTGAACGGAATCAAAGCCATGTGAAGCATTCACATGGCAATTGCTTGACATATGACAGTGCCATTTGAAATTGTGTTTTCCACCATTGTGCAGTTCCTTGTTAAGTGAGACGGTCAATTCTTTATATTCGAACATTAGGTGGCATTTGATAAAGGGTATTGCTGGTCAAGCTCTAAACAGATCTTTTATTCTTACAGCAGACATCTCAATTTAGATATCTGTTATCCTTACAATTAAGCTAAGAAATTTAACAAGACTCTAACTAGCATATGACAATTTCATGGAAGGCAACATCATTGTCGGTCTATCAACAATGATGTTGATAAACCAACAGCATTTGAACTGATGGAAGAAGCTAAACATCCAGTTGGAACATCACCAATCCTAAATGCAGATATTGTGCATGGACATCTACATTTTAATGTATACGCACTGGCATTTTTTGATATCTTTTATTGTTATGCAGGTAAGTGGGAAATTTAACAATGATCAACGTCTTGTGTATAATGTAAGGGTAACATTTTGATTTTTTCAGTTGTTATTTGTTATTGTTATGGATGATGGCATATGAGCCAAGTTATTACTTATCAATGACCCAAGTTTTAGCTCATTATGAGAGATAATTACATGACTCTGGTACTATCATTTGCCAAAATAGGATGATGGTTCCCTTTGTAACTAATTATAGCTCATATCCATATCTTGCTGAGTTAGATCTCACCTTTCTTCATGTGAAGATCAAATTTGGATACGATAATGAAAACCAAAAACACGAGTTTGGGCACATGATACAAAACACATTGATAATTATATTATCTTATTTCTGTAGCATTTAATTTTTCAATATCATGAGTTCCTAATCTTTGTTTATCAGGCTGTTCTGAAGGCTCACAATGCAGTGTTGTGTGAAATAAAACCTGGAGTTAGCTGGATAGACATGCATAAGTATGTATTTGCATATTTCACTTCTTAACTTTTTCTCTTAACAAATATCTTTTTAACAAATTAAAAAAATGTGTATCCATGGTAATTTTTTCTTACTTCTTCACCTATGGGAACAGATTAGCTGAGAAGCACATCCTGGAATCATTAGTAAAGGGAGGTGTTCTTGTTGGGTAGGTGTTCTGTGCATGACATTCATGAGAATAACTATCTACTGTGAAAATTGATCAGTGATGGTGTGTATCTCTTTTACAGGGATGTTGATGAAATGATGGATGCCAGGCTGGGTGCTACGTTCATGCCTCATGGCCTTGGACACTTTCTCGGGATTGATGCCCATGACCCAGGAGGATATCCTCAGGTTCTGGACTTGGACTTGGTTGAATGTTTTCTTTACTAGTGGAACACTTAAGGCAACATAATATTAATGGCACCAGAGGTGCAAAAAGTAGCAAACGAAGTAGATATAACTAGAGTTATTGGTGTCTAATTCATGTTTTTCCCTAAACAGGGGACAGAAAGGTCAAATGAACCAGGACTGAGGGCATTGCGGACAACCAGGGAACTTAAAGAAGGCATGGTCAGTTTGAAAATATACTGCTATCTTGTTACTTGTATTGAATCATATGTTATATACTTATGATGGCTTGATTAACTGTGACCATTTGTTAACCTGATGGTGTTGCAATTCCCTAAGTTTTTATTTTGACCCTTGAGATAAGAACATATTTCTTCAGGGCTATTCATGGTATTCCCTTGAGATAAGAGCATCCCTCTCAACAGTATTGAGAGGCAGTAGGGCATCCAAGCACCTTTTTGCATTTGGTTGATTGAAAAATAGTAACAAGTGCTTGTTATGGAACTCTATTGAGCTTTGTAGGTCAACAAAGACCATCAGACATGCTGATTGGGAAAAGTGACATTGCTTATTTCCGGTAACAGTCAAAGAAGAGCATCATCTAAATAAGGAGCATATATAAATCAGAAAAAGATATAAAGCACTTGTGATATAATTATATTATTTCACCTTAGGTGATAGCCGGTAGATTGGAATGGAGGAAGCAAAGTTGGTGTAGTTGACTCCATGTAGATGGAAAAGACCTGCAGAAAAGATTTTAACGGCTAAGGTCTTAATATTGTCCTGTATCCCTCTGTTTATCTGGTATCTGCAGCAATAGGTTCACAGTAGGGTTGGCCTCTGTATGGATAAATTGTTGGATGAAGCTTGGACAATTTTTTTAAATGCAGGTAATTACAGTTTCACCAGGATGCTATTTTAATGACTTTCTTCTAAAGCAAGCAATGGAAAATCCCAACACATCTAAGTTCATCAATAGTGCAGTGATTACAAGGTTTATGCAATTTGGAGGTGTTCGCATTGAAAGTGATGTGGTATGTTTCTTACTGAAACCAGTTTGTTGTCTTCTATGATAGATATTATGTGTTGAACTTTCATTTTGCCACATCAAAGGTCTCACAGCAATCATCTGTTTCAATAATCATTATCATATAATTGACTGCAAGATGAATTGAACTAAAAGTGCTCTTTAACTAAGCTACAAATCCTCGAAGATATTGTGGGCTTCCATCGGCTGATGGCAGGACAAGGCAATAAATCTTGAATATCACATGATACGTCTTGCTCATATTCAGCCAACGGTTCAACATTCCTACCTCAAACAAGCCATCTTCCTTTCTGTCAGACCTCCTCCTTGTGCTTTTTAGTGTGAATCCGGTTCCAATAAATAGAATTCTACTCAAGTAGCATCAATGACTTAGAACAAGTCTTCCATATGCTATAACAGTGTTCAGGTCTTTTGAGGAATCACCAATATGCTTAATAAATTATCCTCCTTATCAAACATTTGATGCTGAAACAAAAACTTCTCATGGTTATTGGGGAACAAAAAAAAAAAAAAATAAATCGGTGGAAATCTGACTTTAAACGCTGGTTGTCCAGCATGTGGCATCAAATGGGTGTGAGAACTTCACAGACCTGCCCCGGGAAACATGGGAGATTGAAGCTGTTATGGCAGGAGCATCCTGGCCCTTGAATGATGAAACAGTTCTAAAATACAAAAAGGAAGATTTGTCTTCACCGGCAGAGGAAACGCTGCTGCAGAATGGATCGTCTTCTCCAAAAGCTGCTGAACAGGAGCACACGTCTGAAGGAGCTATGTCGGCACTAGATTAGCAAATAGAACTCTGTAAATTCTGCTCTTATCCAAACAGTTAATCAACAAATTGTTTGCATGGAATTGGTTGTCTCTCAAGCAATGGATGGTGCAATAAACTCTGTGAGGGCTAATGTTACTATATTTTGGATTTTAAAGAAAAATGAATTAGGAACTTGATGGTTTTCTCTTCCCTTAATTTGATTTAATATTATTATTATTGGCTCGCGTGTGTGTTTATGCAGATGCATTGTCACCATTGCCCAGCAAAAATTGGCACAGGGAGTTTCACTTTCCTTTAATTGTGCCACCTAAATCGATGATCCATCCACTGGGCAAAAAGTAAATGTAATTCATATGCTTTAGAAATAGAACAGAATGACATGTGTAATTATAATGAGATAACATCTCTTTCTATTATAATCAGATTGTAGTTCAAATAGTATTGAATCACTTGGACAATGCTCACAGCAGCTTCCAAAATAATCATGTTCATAGCTAGTAGCAATACATTAAGGTGTACTTCCCAAATCCTAGTAAGCACTAAAGAGTTTCTGCTTTCTCCAACCTAATAACCCAGAAGAATTCTGAGATGTTTCATCTTAAGCTCAGAAACAGAAGAATGAAACCCAGTCATTTTTTCCGCTTGTTACTAGTGTTGCACGAACTAGAATGCTTCTCCATAAAATTGGTTAGCCCCTGCCTCAGAGCCCCAAGGGTCACTCCATTACCCACCAATACGCTGGTTACTCCCATTTTTGAGACCTGCAAAGCACCACCAGGAAAAATGGCGAAGGAGCGTTCAACTCAATTGCCCTGAAGATGTTTTCACAAATTTCATCAAGTTCAATCCTAAAGTTCAAGGTCATTGCAAGCCTTAAGAATTTTCACAATCATAATATGCAAAGATAGGAAAAGACTGATAAAAAAGGACAAGGGAGAGCCAAAAATAGACACAACCCATTACCGCTTCAATGTTCCGATCTTCATCATCAAAAAAGAGCATTGAACCAAAAGGCACCCCAGTTCTTCTATGGATCCTCTGAAAATGTTCCGTCTTGTGAGTCCAACTAGAGAAAATTTCCTGTACCATGCAGGTTCTAGTTCAGTAAATAAGGTTGAAACAATAGATCATAACTCTAGAGAATATTATTGCCAATGATTCACCTGGGCAACAAACATAGACCTAATCTCCAGTTTGTCAAGAAATGTCTTTGCAATATCGGCACTTGGCGATCGAGATGCAATTGCCACATCAATATTCTTGTCCTTGAGTGCATACAGTATGCCCTTAGCGTGAGGATACAGAGATGGTGTTTCACGTTTGGAGCGGCATTCGCTGAAATCAACCAGAATGAGTAAGTCACGAAGTTCTCCAATCATCCATTAGTTGATCAACCAAAAAAACGAAAAAAAAAAAAAAAACCCTAATAGTCTTTGGCAAAAGAGGATGGAGCCGAGGGATCGAGATCGAAGACGTTCACCAGTAAAAAGGCCACAAAGTATAATCTAGATCGAATACGACCAATCGAGGCAGTACTTGGAAGAGCCCTAATATCTGCAAAGCTTCGTCTTTCACCTTCTCGTCTCCCATTATTTTTTTTTAACAAATTTCTGCACCTCCAACTCCACACGCTCGGTCTCGAGCTTAGTATTTATAACTTATACAGCTCTCCACCTCTCATGATTCGCCACGTGTAGGATTACTTTTCCTTTCACTTTTGCGGCTTTACTATTTCGTTCGTATCGACAAGTAATAGCCAGTGCGACCCTTGTTCCCGAAGAAACAGTGTTCGGAGAACCATCGGACACTTTCCGATAATGAGTCGTGGCCGGAGAAGTCAAGCGCCGGCGGAGAGGCGGCCTGCTCGGTTTTTCAAGATCATTCACTCTTTCGTTGTGCAAGAGAAACGACTGGTAAAAACCATTTTTTTCCCTGGTTAAGTCTTCTGTGTTTTGTTCTAGCTTAATGATAACAGGGATTAGTTGCATGTAGATGAAAATCCTTCTCTTGCAGGGACTTCCGACTAAGTTTGTACGGAAATTCGTGGAAGAGCTTTTCGATGGTGTTGCTGTAATTCTAAAGGTTCCCAATGGTAATATCTGGAAATTAGGGCTGAGAAAAGACGACGGAAAGGTCTGGTTTCAGAGTGGATGGCAAGAGTTTGCCGAGTATTACTCTATACGTGCCGGACATTTCTTGGTTTTCAGATACGACGGGGATTTGAACTTTTTTGTTCTTATCTTTGATAAAAGCTGTTGCGAGATCGACTATCCTTGTGATAATCGTCGTAGATTTGAAGAAATTATCGATCAGCATGGAGATCGTAATCCTATGCCTAATACCAATGAAGACTGCTCGTTGAAGATCTCGGCCTGCGCCGTTGACGATAATGACTCGGTGAATCTAAACGACTTGATATCAAGTTTTCAGTCCAAAAGTAGAAAACCTCTACTCACGCGCACCGACGAGGGATCCGTTCCCGGAAAGAGAATTAAAATTGGTGAGTGATTCCTTTTTTTTGTTTTTTGGCTTCTAAGTTAGTGAGTGATTTTTTTACCAAAATAAATTCATCTATTATTTATAAATTTTGTCATGATGTGTGCAATTGAAATTAATCAATCAATTAAGTCCAGATTCCAGTGAACAATGTGTGGAAGTAGTGGATGACAACGAACAGAAAAATTTGGGTTTCTCTGATATTGCAACGGGAAAGGATTCAATCCCGGAAGAAAGAGAGATTCCAGTTCCAGCAGAAGTGAAGGCATTCAAATCTGATCATCCTTTCTTCTCTGTAGTTATGAAACCCACTTATGTATCAAAGAAATTTGCTCTGGTGAGCTTCTAACAAGCTCAAGATTATGTCTTATCACTCTGTTAATCATTATTATCATCATCATCATCAATCTTGTAGAATTAATCCTACAATTGGTTTGCAGAATGTGCCATTTCGGTCGTTGAAGATACACTTGAAGCAAAGGAAACAAGATGTGACACTAGTGATGTCGAGTGGCAAAACTTGGGGTGCTAGATGCCATTTGTACAATGGTATAACTAAGATATATGGTGGGTGGGAGGCGTTTGTTAGAGAAAATAGTATAAAAGAAGGAGATACCTGTGTGTTTGAGCTGGTTGAGACCCAGGATCTTACCCTCAAAGTTTCCATTTTCAGAGTGGACAAAGATGCGACACCAGCACTGGTCAGGCCCTCCAAGTCCAACTCTTCTTCTGGGTAATCCAAGAATTGGAAAATTTACAATGGCTATGGTTTCCTGCTAGTGTGGATGTGATATAACAATTTACGTACTTGTAGAAATTTCTTCAACTGCTGCTTTAAAAAAAAAAAATTATTTGTATGATGTTATTGCTTTCATCTTTCTCATTCATCTTTTATTTTTTCACGGGGATTTTTTTCTTTGATTGAATTTTTTGAACAATTAGAACAGGGAAAGAGTGGTTTTTTTTTTAAACAATTTTAAATTCTACTTTTAACTTTTTGAATGTGACATTCTGAATTGGGACAGAGGTCTTGTTCGAATTGTTTGCAGTTTTCTCTTTGGACTTCTTTTCCTTGACAGTTGAGTATAAGACTACTCCTGAAAAATCTTATCCAGAAAATGATTGGCTCAAGTTTTTTCTTTTTTCTAATTATTTTGCATTTTTAAAAAATTAGAGCTCTGTGCAATCCAATCACTTACAAAATTTATACGAAATAGGGCCTATATAATAATAATATGTGGATGTCTCCTTCAATAGCATCAAGGTACAGTATGCCAAACATATTTTTCATTCTTTTTCTTTTCTGTTTCATTTATAGTTGTTTTCATTTGAAATGGTCTATCATGTCAAGTTCTTATGGCTTTGATGAAAAGGTGGATTACTGATATCCAAACGCTTTTTAAAACTTGTGATTTCATGATTTGAATGTTTAGTGAAAGAGGATTGTGAAACAATACGCATCTCCACCCTTTTAGTTGAACTTGAGCGTTTGATTTTTTTTTTTTTTAAATTATTTGAACCTTTAGAACAAAAATTAAATTCTTTCCTCGTAAAAGTGAAGTAAGACTTCTTACCCCCTTTTTTACTCTACTAAAGGGTTGAGAAAATTTACTTTTCGTTAAAGACACTCTTATTTTATCTTATTTAAATTTTTAATCAAGATTGACTCACCTCAATTTCCTTAAAAAATTACGAATCAAAATTTAATTTTATCTTATCGCTACTGAAGTTAGGGGTGTTCGTGGATTGGGTTAGGTTGGGTTGGGTCGGGTTTGGGGTAAACCCGTAATCCAATCTAAACAGTGTGGGTTGGAAAAGTTAAAACTCAACCCAACCTAATATACGGTTGAATCCAACCCAACCCAAATAGTTCGGATTCGGTTCAGTTTGGGTTGGTTATCGGGTTAAAATTCAAATTTTTTACAAGTTGCTTACTTAAAAACAACATTCCTTAAATGAAGAAGAAGCAATATAAGGAGAATAAACCACAAGCTATGAGACTAAACTAAAAAAATTACAAGAAATGAGAAGAACATTAGCAAAAATTCGAATAAGAAGATAAAGATTT
>JAJIYU010010769.1:0-15802 GCA_030144865.1 Tinospora cordifolia
TGTGCGCATTTCTCCGTACGATTTTCTCAACTATAATGATTTAAAGCTCTAAATAGAAATAAGCAAGAAAAATTGAAACCAAAACGTGATTTTGCGAATTTATATATATATATTTTTGGTATTTTTGATAATAATTAGCAATATATGACATATGCGTAATTAAGTAAAAAACACGCATATAATTATGTTATTAAGTTAAGATACCCGACATATTTTGTAATTTTCTCTTTCATTTTGTGACCCTTGGATGTTATTATTAGGGTTATAAACGTCTATTTAAGAGAAAATTATAGAAAAATTCACAAAAATAAACTTATTCTCATTAATCTATGCGTATTTTTTTTAATAAAGTTTCACGTATATCATACATTGTTAAATATTATTAAATATACTAGAATATACATATAGAGGGGCGAGCAGTAGTGGCAATGTAAACGGCGTGAGTAGCAACAATGGCGTGCGAACAACAAGAAGCAACGAGTAGTGGTTTAAGTTCCAAGTACTTTATTAGTGAAGAAGAAGTAGTAGCAAAACTTGATCTTGTAATCTTCGAGACTTTTTTTTACTCGCAAAAAAGAAGAAGAATGTCTCCTTCAGAGTCTCCTCTTTCTTCATTTTTGGCTTTTCTTTGTTTGTTCTCCTCCTTTCTCTGAACTCGTACTAACCAACAAAGCACAAGAATTAGAGCAATGGTTTTCCTTAATTGATTCAGACCTAACCACTTTTTGGAACCCACCATCTGGAACTCGTGCTAAGGCTGATTTATTCATTATTGCTATTGACTTATTTTTGTTCTTCTATTTAGGAATTGATATATTTAGCTACACAAGGATAAAAAATGGGTCCATATTTTAAGGTTAACTCTCACATCTAAAATTAGATGGCATTGTTCATTGCTTGCTTGCATTGTTCAAAATTTTAGTAATTTTCATTTTTTTAGGTTGTCTCAAGAGTATAGACATGGTGCTCGAAATTTTATCAATTTTGCATGTGCAAGTTTAGGAAATATAGACATAACATCGTGTCCTTGTACAAAATGCAAGAACTTTGATCGCCACCGTTATATGAGCATTTAGTCATAAAAGGTATAGATTCTACATATATTAATTGATTTTTTTTTTATGGAGAAAGGCTTGAAACATGTGGTTCAGTATCCGAAGATATACCCATGAATGATACATACAAAATGTACAAGGACCATGCATATATTCAAAAAGATCATGATAGACAGAATGAACATGAAATTGAAGAGGAAGACCTCACACATTTAGTTGAAGAGGTAGATGCACCTTTGTATCTTGGTTGCTTGAAATATACTAAAATTTTAGCAACAATAGTTTTATTTAAGTTGAAAGCTTCATATGGTTTATCAGACACTAGGTTTGATGAATTGCTTAAGATTGTTGGTGATTGCTTCCATTTGATTATACCCTTCCTAGATTTCTAATGGCATTTGATCTTGGGTATGAGAAGATTTATGCTTGTATTAATGATTGTTGTTTATTTAGAAATGAGCTACATGACACAGATCTATGCCCCAAATATGGTTCGTTTAGATGAAAATCTAAGCACACTAAAACAAAAGATAAAAGTCCCGAAGAAAGTGTTGCATTATTTTTCAATAATTCCAAGACTTCAAAGAATGTATGGAGTGGCTGAAATAGTTGAACAATTGACATGACATCAAAATAACAAAAGTACAAATGGAAAAATGAGGCATCCAGTTGATTCACCTGCATGGAAAACTATAAATGACATTGATGAATCTTTTGCATTAGATCCTAGAAATATTAGATTTGGATTGGCTATGAATGGTTTTAATCCTTTCAAAACCTTAGTTTGAGGTACAATTGTTGGCCAATAATATTAGTTACATATAACTTGCCTCTATGGTTGTGCATGTTGAAGGATAATTTAACGTTGACATACTCATTCCTGGGCCAAAACAACCAGGAAATAATATAGATATTTACTTAGCACCTTTTAATAGACGATTTGAAATTGTTATGGACAAATGAGTTGACATGTACGATGCATTTACAAAATCAAAATTTACTTAAGAGCAATCTTAATGTGGACTATAAATGATTTTCCTGCTTATGCAAATATGTCTGGGTGGTCAACCAAAGGAAGATTTGCATGTCCTATTTGTTGCTTGTATACTTGCTCTAAATGGTTACATCATGGTCAAAAATTCTCATACATGGGTCATAGAAGATTTTTAGTTCATGGCCATCCATATAAAAAAAAAAGCTTGGTTTGATGGTAAACAAGAGCTACGAGGACAACCAAAGTGGTTTACAAGTGAAACAATTCTTGCAGAGATAGAAAATATTGTAAATGACTGGGGGAAGAGTAAAAAAAGGAAGAGAAAGACAAAAGAAGAGGAACAAACATGGAAGAAGAGGAACAAACATGGAAGAAGAAGTCAATTTTCTTTGAATTGCCATATTGAAAGGTATGCTTACAAATTTGTGTCATTGTACTTTAAATTCATTTGTTTTGTAAAACATAATATGGATTCATTCTATTTCATACATATGAAGTAACTAAGTTAAATTTATGCAAAGCTTGTTTTTACGTCATAATTTGGATGTGATGCATATTGAAAATAATATATGCGATAGTATTATTCACACACTTTTGGATGTGAAAGGCAAATCACTCAATGATCGTAGAGATTTGGAATGCATGAATATTAGAACTGAGTTACATGTTGAGAAGCAAGGAAATTGATTATATTTATCTGCTACAATGCACACTCTTTCAAAAGAAGAGAAACAAATTTTTTGTAGAAGATTAGCAAATTTGAAGTTACCTGACAGTTATGGGTCTAACATTGAAAATTGTGTGTCGATTAAAGAATGTAAGATACTTGGCTTGAAGTCACATGATTGTCATTTATTAATGCAACAAATTTTGCTTGTTGCTTTGAGAGGAGTTCTACCAAATGGTCCAAGATATGCAATTTTATGACTTTGTATATTTTTTTAATGTACTTTGTGATAGGATCATTGATCGAAAAATATTATTGGACTTGGATGATTCAATAGCTGAAACTTTGTGCATTTTTGAAAGGTTATTCCTCCATCTTTTTTTGATTAACAATTCACTTGGGACGATAAGCTTGTTTGGGTGGACCAGTCCACTATCGGTGGATGTATCCATTTGAGAGGTAAAATATATATCACTTTAATACGTTTAGCTACTTTATTATATATGTATCTTAGTCCATTGCTCACCAAATAATTGAATGTATTAATCCTTGTGGTGTTTTAGATTTATGAAAATGCTAAAGGGCTATGTTAAGAATTGTGCACGACCAGAGGGTTGTATAGCTGAACGATATCTTGCCAATTAGTGTACCATATTTTGTAGCAAATATATTGAGAAAGCATGTGAGGTTGGGATTCGATTGACATGTAATTAAGATGTTGAAAATGAAGATGAATAAAATGAAATAGAATTGGAGGGCTACCCAATTCTTAGTAAAAAGAAAGTTGTGCTTCCATCTGATATCTTGGATATTGCTCACCATTATGTTTTATTAAATAGTTTAGAAGTTCAACCTTACATAGAGTAAGTATGTTGTTCTTATAATCCATATCATAAATTATGAATATCTTAATGCTTCGTTTAAGTTGGAGCTAACTTTATGTTGTTTATTAGAATGCACTTAAATGAACTTCGACATTCAGATAAAAGATTATTAAGGAATAAACATTTGTTGTATAAAAGACACATGGATGAATTTAATAGATAGATTCGTGATAAGGCAAACAAATTTTTTTGAACATGCATTTCCATTTATCTTAGCAAAGTAGTACTCATTATATTCTTTTTACTATATGAATTATGGAGCTTGCTGGACGTAATAATGTTTCTAGTAAGCTAACATGGCTCACACTGGGGCCTACGAAGCAAGTATTATCGTGTTAGGGATATATAATAAACAGTCTCTGTTTTCATACAAAAGATGCAGAGAAATTCTGACAAAATAGTGGTGTTTTAGTTGAAACAATAACTCTTTGTAGGTTTAGTGTAAAAGATCAATCACAACAATCTAGGGAAGTCGCTTATTATGCAGTCTTAAGAGATATCATAATTCTTGATTATCATACATTTCATATGCCTATTTTTAAATGTGATTGGGCTAATATTGTCAATGGTGTCAAGAAAGAAGAAGGATTTACATTAGTTAATCTTCATGAGGGGCAATCTCAATTTGATAAGGATCCATTTATTCTTGTATCACAAGCGAGACAAGTTTTCTATTCTAGAGAAAATGAAACATATAACTGGTATGTCATTTTCAGAACTCCTCCAAGAGATTTTCATGAGTTACAAGCAAATGAGGAAAGTATAAACTTGACACATGAGCCTATGAGCATGTCAACATTTGGAGATGGAAACGTGGAACACTGTGCTAGGACTAACCTAAATGGCACTATTTTGTGAATAATGTGAGTGTTAAGTTCTATACTATAATTGATAGAATATTTTCTTGAATTTTTGTCTGAGTTTATATGCTTGGATTGTGTATTAAATCCTACTTTTTAATTATGAGATGGTTATTTATTGCATTTAAAGTAATTAGTTAATTCCTTTTTATTTTGTATCAACAAACATATTATATTTTCTATAACCACTATGACAAAAAAGAAGACTTTAGAAGCTGGTGAAGTAAGTCTTTTATTTTCAGAGATATTCATAATAATGCATTTTTGGTCAAGTTTTGTGAATATTATAAGTGTAACACCCCGCAACTTTGCGATTATGCCACGTCGTGAGTGGATATAAAATGAATAAATTAATAATTGAAAAAAATAAATAAATAAATAAAATAAAATAAAATAAAATAAAATAAATCAATCTTCGTTGAATGGAATTAGCTAATGATGATAATGAATGAATTACAGTGATGTTTTAGTTAAATATTGGCATAAAGTATAAGTTAATAGAATAGTCAAGTATCAATTGATAAGATTATTAAGGGGTAAAAATCTAAGAAATTTTGAGATGAGAAAAAATAGGATTTTAGAGAAATGCGTGGTAGTAATTAAATTCAAATTTTGGCTTATTAGGATAAATTTATTAAACCAAGGTAATATATACATGTATATGGACTTATATAATTAAATGTAATAGTTGTTCAGAAAAATAAACAAATCTATAAAATAAAACATTTGTTTATATATATATATATATATATATATATATAACCGAGTGGTGTGTGTGTGACAAGAAGAACGTGGTGAATGGGCGGTGGAATGAGGTGTGTCGAAGAAGAGAACTGAAGGAGGGGAGAGTCCTGAAAGGTCTAGATGACAGAAGAGTGCAGAGGAAGCCATGGTTGCCACACGTGGTAAGGAGGGGGAACAAAGGAGAGAGGAGTTTAGTATGGTGGCCGAACCGGCAAGCAAGAAGAGGATATTGAAGAAGAGAACCAGCTTTGTTGGTTTTGCAGCCACTGCTGCAATGAAGAAGAAGAACAAAGAATTGAAGCTGGAGGGGAAGGTGTTAGTTGAATAACAAACTAACATTAGAATAGGTCAATTATTGCATTTTATAGGAAATAAGGGAGAATTAATTGAAGAATTGCATAATTAGCAATTTTTGCATATAGTTAGGGGTTTGTATTGTTTAATATTTTTTTAAGCCTTGTTTTTAAAGTTTTGATATTCTTTTATGAGGAAATGATGCTTGGGAAAGGAATTGAGTGTATTGTAGGATACAAGTTGAAGCACAAAGGAAGAATGCATCATGAGAAGGAAAACAGGAGAAGGAATCATGAGAAAGTACCAAAAGACCGCGTTCCAACAATTGAAGACTGCAGTGACAAAAGAAGGACCAAAGTAGGACATGATGCACTGGTGACCGTGGTCACCAGAATGGGATATGCACAGAGACAGGATAGACAGCGGTAGGTAGCAGGCAGAGAATTTCTGGGTTTTGTCACAGAAATCACTGACCGCGGTCATTCGAGTAATAATCGAGATTTTTATAATTTTTAGGGTTTTTTTGTGCGGGACTATATATATGAAAGGGGGTTTAGAGTCAAAGATACGTAATTCGGAAAAGAAACTGCTGGTGACGGCTATAGGGAATGAAAACCTGTATTTCCATTAAGGATTGAAGATTGTTTAAGAGATTTGAGTATGTTTTACTTCTTTGAATTTAATTTCATGTTTTCCTTTGAATTCATGTCTAGCTAATTAGTTTTATTGTCTGGGATGTGATGCTCAATGCATAGTTTGTGATATTTAGTTGTGGTTGTTGAGTTATAAACTCTATTCCATATTGTGTAGGCTTAATGCATTATGTTTACCTGCCATAGACCTTTTGAACTCAACACTTTAGTCTACCTCGGAAGAGAAGCCTAAAGGGTAGATGTCACAATTTGGACTTAGACCGATTGATTTATCGGAAGATTATTGACTAATCTAAGGGTTTGCACAGGGACTGTTGAACATAACACACAGGTTGTTAAGTGAGCACCTCGGAAGAGGGTTTAACGAGATAAATCTAGTGAATGTTGAAATACCTCAGGAGAGGATTTCAACTGTTGATGCAAAAATTCATAATTTAAATAATTCATAATTAAAACGAAATATTGGAAACTACGCAGCGACATTCACTATCCTAGACACGTTCTACATAGATTTCTTAATATTAACTATTGCTTTTGTTAAGATAGGTTTCTATCTTTCAACTTAATTCAATTACATCCAGTTATAGTCTTGATAAAACTTTGATCATTAGTAAATTGAGATTTAAAATCACAAATTAACCCTTTTTCCCCGAGGATGATACCCGGTCTTACCGGTTTATACTTGAGCGAAATTGTACACTTGTAGGGTTGCTAACAGAAGTGAACGCAAAGGGATGGAAGCAAGCAAAACAGTTCGCTGCTGCTGCTGCTCGAATGAAGAAGAGAGCATGCAGAGGAGTGGGTGATTAAATTCTGGGGGTGTTCTTAACGGAAAAGAAGAAGTCGAAGAAGAACATGTCATGCAGCATGAATGGAAGCAGAGGCTGCTGCTGCTTTGGACAGAAACAAAACAAGGGTTGCTTGTTGTCTGTGAAGGAGATGTCCGAGATTGTTAGAGCTGGCTGTTGCCATTACTGCTGCTGTTGCCAAATGAAGCAGAACGTCACTGTAGGGAAGAGGAGCAAAGAACTGGTGGGCATTGCATTTGCAGCTGCTGCTGCTCTGTTGTTGTTGTTGGCCGAGAAGTGTGTGTAGCTGCTGCTGCAATCCAGGAAGAAGAAGAAGAAGAGAAACCAGAGCAACGGTGCTCTGTGTGGTGGTGGCTGCTGCAACTGCCGAAAGAAGAAGAAGCAGCTGCTCCGGAAGGTTGTTGCGAACTGGAGAAGGAATGACTGAAGCTACATGGGTGCAAAGGAATGGAAATAGAGCAATGGATTCGTTGCTGCTGCTATTACCCGAGCCGTCGAGGTCTCTGCTGCAGAGTGATGAGGCAGTTTTGATGTTGGCTGGTTGCAGGAACAGAGGTGGTATGTGGTCGAGCATGGAAACAGGGGAGTGCTGCTGGCCGGGAGTCACAAATAGGGGAGGAAAAGAGGAAGGAACCGGACTGCTAGATATAAGGGTTGAGCAGCTGTGAACCGTGAACAGGAGTGGAAGTGCTCTGTTGGTAGGAAAAGAGGAGGATCGAAGCTGCTGGTGATCAGTGAAACAAGAACAGGGGAGCCGTGTGGGTTGAGTGGCTACTATGGTGGGTGAAGTTGGAATGAATAACAGAGTGATGGTAACAGTGAAGTGATGCGTGGTGCATGTTACTACCGAAGAATGAAGAAGAGGCTGAGAGCATTCATTGGTGAAACGGATAGAAGGAGGGAAGAAGAACAGAGTATAGAAAGGAAGGAATTGTAGCTATTGGGGTTGATGTTTTGTGCGTAGGGGTGCCTTACTGGTCCGTGATGAATCCAAATAAAGGAACGAAAATGGTATTATGATTGGTGTGATTTGGAGCCTTTGAATTGACATTGTGCGTTTTGATCTGGGTTTGGATTTTCTCCTTCTCTAGTTCATGAGTTAACTGGAATATGGTTGAATTGGAACACAAGAAGTGGAGGACGAGCTGATTTTGGTTGGAGTTGCAGATTTTCCATCAAATTGTGCTCTACTTGTTGGTTGGCTGGCTAATTGAAACGGAGAGGTAAGAAAAATTATGATTAATGTTAATTCGGTATGTTTAGCTAATAATGGAATTACAGAGTAGTTTACCAAGACACTATAAAGTTTTGAATCCAGTATAAGATGAATAACTGATATAAATTGATTAGAACAATAGAGTTTTTGATAAGCTACCCATCTTATAATAAAAAAAATTTATTAATGGATGTCTACTTATTTAATTCAAGTATTTAAATTAAGATCATTTATTTAAGTAGTTAAGGATCTAATTTAGGAAATTAAATGAATGAAAAATTATTTGAATTGACACTCAACAATAATCTTAGCAAAACTTTATTAGCCAGAAAGTATTAGAAATCTCAATTACGAACGAGACTACAGAGTCGATCAATAGAAGTTTTATTTTGTTCGTAATTATTCCATTTAAGATATGAATAATTTATTTGATGCATAGCGGCTAAGAAATAGAAGAACACTTTGGTAATAAATTTTAATGTATGAAGTTGATCGTGAAAATAATCCTGATTAGTTAAAATTACTAGATTGGAAAGTCAAGAAATTACTTCGAAACTTTAGTCAGGAGTATTATTGCAATTAGACTAAAATGTATAAAATTCCAGAATTTAGGAATAATACAAAATTAGTTGAAACTACTATCCGGACCTCATAATTAGTTTAGAAATTTTAAGCTTAAGAATATTTTGAATAAGATTTAGTATGAATTAGGAACTTAGAAATTTTTATTGCTAACTAAATTTCAGATTTATATATTTTAGCGTATCGAGGATCTTGAAGGAAAGCAAGGAGCCCTGAAGATCGATAGAACCAGGTGGACATGACTTCCTTGCTCATATGTCTTATATGGATTTAAGATTCAAAAAATTTGTGTGGATAGTTCTAAGTTATTAGAAATTTTATTATAAAATTGATTGAATTATTTGGAATGCTTGTGTGATGATGCGACTGATTGCTAACTCGTTCATTTCATGTATAAATATTTCATGACCTGCATAAATAGAGGAAATGCATTAGGTAGAATTAATTACTCATTTGACTACCATGTAGCTTGCATTTTAAAACATTGGTTATTTATTCAGACTACTATTGCATGGTATGCCTAATTTGAGGATTTATCTAAAAGATTGTGAGATTGTTTTGGCATAATTGACGCTTGTTTGTAACACTAAAATAAGACGATGGTTTATTAAGAATCCACGTACTGGTGCGACTGACGAGCCTGAGGCAGATCGAGGTGACATCTCCTATATGTCACTGCTTGAGATTGTCGAGCCACAAGGAGGATCGTAGGTATTCCCACCTAGAGCTGACTGTGACAGCTTGAAGTCTTTGGGAGATAGTACGATGCCATGGTAAGTACACTCTCTTGGGTTGTGATGTGAGTGTCAATTAATTTTAGATGGTTATTGGAACCTCTGAGATTGGATTGGATCATAGGGAATACCGAGAAGCATCTCAACCCTCTTCAGGTCTTAGACTTCGACCAAAACTAAATGAATGTTTGAAAAACCTAATATTTGAAAGTGTTTGTGATGTTTTGGATTGGGTCTGTATAATGCATGTGATGTGTAGGATCGATCCACTAAGCTTTCGAACTCACTCCCACTTTATTTTTTAGGTACATCTGGACATAAAGTATGATAACATACATTAGAAGACTCACAATTCAGTGGATGCCTTATTGGGGAGGTCGTTCGGGATAGGTGGTAATTGTCTAATTATTCTGGAATGATTTCTCTTGTATTTGTTTGAATTTAAATTCAATTAAATGGATTCGTAAGCAATATTTTGTTTTTAACATTTTCGGTTTGATTTCAATTTTAAAGTGTTTTCTGCTGCATTATTTATGATTTGTATTGCTAAACCCGGTGATTGTTTTGAGGAATCGTTTAACTTAATTGTTTGTATGAGAAATTTATCCGGACATTGACTTGAGAACCAATTGTTATGAGTTTAGTTTTGAAGAAAAAGATTTTGACAGAACGAAATTTTCAAGTAGCATCTCGATTTTTCAACGGTCGACGATCCACACGTGAGGTAACACATGAACGAAGGTTCGGCGAAAATTGGGGTGTTACAATAAGACAAATAATTCTATGTATATGAATACATTTTTTTCAAGTCACACCTTCTTCTTAGACAGTCACCTCCACAATCGTCACTGCTGCTATTGTTTTTTTTCTTTTCCTCACAACTACTATTCTTCTTCTTTAGTATAAGCTATCTACTCTTTATTCACATTTTCAACTTTCATTTCTTTCACGTTTATGACTTATAATGTTTGTTGATTACTATTATAGCTTTTGGTTTAAGATTATTAAACAATATGAAATTTCATCTCTTTCACTTATGCTTTTTAAGAAAAATTAATATATAGTTCTAGGTGTCTAATCGCCTAGTGGGGCTAAATGTTCTATGGATCATGTAAAACTATGCATAGTATCCGTTTTAGTTTTGTTCTTATATACCTGTGTTAGTGTACACCCTAACCCCTACATTCTTTGAGTATTGGATATAACCACCATTCTTTGACAGTGGACTTGACCATTTGGCGAGTTGGGTCCATGTTACTTTACAAGTGACACACGCTTCACTTTCTATTTTTCAATACCTCATGCCTTACAGTAAATTCAAGAATACAAATTTTCACTTAATAAAATCAAGGCAATTAAAGATAAAGAAAAATTCAGCTCCTTTATTCATAAAAAGGAAAATACATAACTTTATAATGTAAAAGTAAATTATTACATTATTGATAAAAAAAATTATAACCTCTAAAATAAAAATTAAATTTCAATGGAAGACTTATTCAAAATTGGGCGACATGCCCTTATATTAAAAGGAAACTTAAAAAAAATTGAAACTTGCTAAAATAGAAACTATCCAAATTCCATGGTCTTCATAATTTAATTTCCTGAAAAAAAAAGAGAGGAAGGGGTGAGCACAAAGCCAGTGTATCTTTTTCAAACAACTATTTTTCAAATTCAAACCAATAACACATTCATATTTCAAACACTTGCATACATTAGGCGTTTGAATCATCCATTTGTTTAAAGTTGAGACTTTAGAATGAAAGGGTTTTTAAGCCCTTGATGTTCTTAACAAAGTACCTCCTTAGAGTGAAATATAACTTTTCTTAACCAATTTCATTGGACTTTTGAAACTTAGGGGACCTTACCCACCAAACAAGTACTTTGGTCTTAGAACCATATGAACTAATCATATGAAAAGAACATCCATAGCAACCCACATGTTTGCTATGATGGTACGTGATTATTTTCACCATCTTCTTTTGTTAAGTCATCAAATAAATTTCAGAACATGGAACTAAGATGAATAAAATTCAGAATATGAACAATCTGAAAATCAAATCATGAAACAATCATAATCATGCATCACACTTTGAAATAAAGACTAAGCATGATACAAAACATGACATGAATATTATGAATGCATAAATCTGAACAATGATCAAATCTGAAATTGAAATATATTTTTAGAATACTAGAACTGAAACTATTTTGATTTCTAAAGCCATACAAACGATGAACATGCTAGTAATTCGAATAAGAAAAAGGAGTGTTCTAGAAATCACTTCCACCTTATGATGCTTTTTCCCCAAAGTTTAAGCAAGAGTTCCCAACGTACAAGCACCAAGAAAATCACTCAAAATAAATTCCCAAACCAAAAACTTCTCACACACAAGGGATAAAAGAAAGGTGAGAAGGGGTGCCAAGAAGATGACTTAGAGAACAAGAGGAAATCTCAACTATTGTTTCTTGGGATGAGATGAATTGTGAGCATGGGGGGTTTATATAGAGTTCAAAAGGGTAGAGAATGGTAAGTTTGTGGTGTTATCTTTGTAAGAAACTTGCCAATTCTTCAAAATTTCATGTCTCCCAAGTATAGGAGAATAGTAAGTGAATTTTGGATAATTTTTCAAAATTTAGAAACCATTTTTTGGAATTTATTCGAATTTTCTATTATTTTCCTGAATTTTTTTCGGTGCCTTTAATCATGACGCTCGGATTGTCCTCGAGTACCGCACGTGGATCTCAGATTGCGAATTTGTGAACTCACACGCATTGTGTGTCGTTGGATCAGGCGGATCGATTGTAGGCCGTTAGATCGTGGTAGTTCGGTGAATCCGCGTGTCGGTGCGGGCTTGATCGTGATTGTTGGATCATGCAGATCGAACGTGGGTCATTGGATCGTGCTGATTCGGTGCATCCGCGTGTAGATGCGGGCTTGATCGCGATCGTAAGATCGTGGGGATTACGCGTTTCTAGCCGTTGGATGTAGTATAGCTTGCCCAAAATTGCTTTCTAAAGTTTCTATCATTCGGAATTTGCTAATGATAAACCCAATTTCACTTTGTAATCTATGTGTATATGGTTGATTGCACATATGCTTATATTTTATTAAATCTCCCTATATTTCCTACTTGTATTATATAGGTTTGCTAATATTCTCCCATTTCTATTTTTTTAATATTGTATTTATTAAATATTTTTCTATTTCTTTAATATTCCATATTTCTATATATTTTTTATTTCTTTATTTTCTATATTTTTCTATATATCTATTTCATATTTTTATTTTTAGAGAGGTAAAAATAATTTTATATGTATATATATGATTCACTCTACTTACTTTATATTTGATAATTAACTCCATAATTATTCCATTATATGTATAATTACAAAATAATTCTTATACAAATAATATTTGATAATTCTTCTTACCTTATATCATTTGTTAGATCATCCTAATACTAAGATTTCATTTGCTTCCAATTATTCTAGAATTTTTCTCAATAAATCTTATTTCTCATTTTTCCTACATAATTTTCACCCAAGAGTTTCAAGAAATCTTCACTTACTTATTTCATTTAATTTTTTGTTGACTTTATTTATTTTTAAGTTATTTGACAAAATTATGGGATATTAGAACCTACCCTCCTTAGAAAAAATTTTGCCCTCAAAATTTGTACATGTTTAGGTGTTCCTAGTGAACAGATGCAGGTACTTGGTCTTCATTTCACTCTCCAACTCTCAAGTAGCCTCTTTTATTCCGTGATGCTTCCATAATACCTTAACTAAAGGAATATCCTTAGTTCTCAGATTCTTTACCTTGTGATCAAGGATTCTAACCGCTTTTTCCTCGTAGGTAGCATCTTCATGGATGTTCACTTCCACCCAGTGGATGATGTGAGAGGGGTCAGCTTCATACTTTCTCAACATAGAATACGTTATGAGCTGAAGTCATCCGGTTTGGTAGGTTTGACTCGTAAGTGCATTCTCCGATTCTTATAAGTATTTCAAAGGGTCCTGCAAACCTCAAAGATAACTTCCCTTTGAATCCGAACCTTTTGATACCCTTTTGAAGACTGATCCTCAGAAATACTCTGTCCCCAACTTGAAACTCTAGTGGTCTTCTCCTCTTGTCAGCATAACTCTTTTGACGACTCTGTGCAGTAGTCAGTCTCCTTTGTATTAACTTGACTTGGTTGCTCATTTCTTCTACCAAGTCTGGCCCAGTTAATACATGATCTTCAAGCTCAACCCAATAGACATGTGATCTAAGGTTTCCCATAAAGAACCTTGAATGGAGCCATCTTTATGCTTGCCTGGTAACTGTTGTTATAAGCAAACTTCGCTAGGTGTAAATACTTGCTCTAGTTCCCCTTGAAGTCTAAAACACAAGACCTCAACATATCCTCCAAAATCTGGATAACTCTTTCAGACTGACCATCCGTTTGAGGGTGAAAGGTTGTACTTATGGTGAGCTTAGTGCCCATTTCCTTCTGGAGACTGCCAGAATTGTGAATTAAAGCGAGTGTCTCCATCAGACACAATAGTTTTGGGTACGCCATGAAGTCTGACGATTTCTTCCACATAGATTTCTCCTAGCTTACTAAATTGGTTTGTGGATCTGATTGGTAGGAAATGAACCACTTTGGTGAGGCGATCCACAATTACCCTAACAGTATCCTCTCCTTTCTGATTCCTAGGTAAACCACTGACAAAATCTATGGCAATGTTATCCCACTTCCATTCAGGGATGGGGAGTAGTTGTAACAATCCAGAGGGTTTATGATGTTCGAATTTTACTTGTTGACAAGTTAAGCACTTGGCAACATGCTTAGCCACGTCCCTCTTCATTTCTCTCCACTAGTAAGTCTTTTTGAGGTTCTTATCTCCACTTGGATGTATTGCATACTTGGTCTGATGAACCTCATCCAGTATAGTCTGCTTACTCTGTCCATTCTGAGGTATACATATCCTTTCCCCGAGCCTTAGGATATTTTCAGCATCTAACCTAAAGCCAGTATGCTTGCTTTGTGTAACTCCTTCGATCTGACTGGTAAGCCATTTGTCTTGCCTTTATTCACCCAAGATCTGGTGCAAAAGATCTAGTTGGCAAGACATAGTGTAGAGGTAGGCTTGCTTTTCATTTAGAGTCACACCTAGCCTAAAATCACTAATCAACTAGTACATCTGGCCTTTTTTTTCCTCCTGTTTGTTGAACTTCCTATTCAAGGCGTCAACCACTACATTGGCCTTCCCCGGGTGGTAGTGTAGTTGAAAATCATAGTATTTCAAGAACTTCATCCATTTCTGTTGCCTGAGGTTCAACTCCTTTTGGGTGTAGATGTATTTCAAGCTCTTGTGATATGAAAATAGATCAAAATTCTCACCATAAAGGTAGTGTCTCCAAATCTTCAGGGAAAACACAATGGCCGCTAATTCTAAGTTGTAAGTAGGGTAATATTTCTCATGGACCTTCAGTTGTTGCGAAGCATAAGCGACTACTTGTCTTTCCTGCATCAACACTGCTCTAAGTTCACTCAGCGAAGCATCAGTATAGAGGGTATAGGTAACACCATGGGTTGGAGTGACTAGGATAGGGGCCGTAGTCTATCTCTTCTTCAGTTCTTGGAATGATCGTTCACACTTATCATTCCAATCAAACTTAACTCCCTTCCTGGTCAGCTTGGTCATAGGTTCTGCTAGTTTTGGAGAAATCTTGGATGAACCTTTTGTAGTAACCAGCAAGACCTAAGAAGCTCCTGATTTTCGTGACTGTCTTAGGTTGCTTCCAATTCATAACCACTTTCGCTTTCTCTGGATCTACAGAGATGCCTTCTGCTAACACTACGTGGCCAAGGAACTTGACCATCCTCATCCAAAACTCACACTTGCTAAACTTGGCATATAATTGATGCTTTCTGAGTGTCTCCAACACTATCTGCAAGTGTTCTAAGTGTTCAGCATCTGACTTGGAGTAGATTAGGATGTTATCTATGAATACCACCACAAATTGGTCAAGATACTGTCTAAACACTCATTTCATCAAGTCCATGAATGCTGCTGAGGCATTGGTCAAACCAAATGGCATCACGGTGAACTCGAAGTGTCCATATCTTGTTCTGAAGGCAGTCTTGTATATGTCGGACTCCCTGATTCTTAGCTAACGATAACCCGACCTAAGATCAATCTTTGAGAAATGAGTGGCTCCTCTCAATTGATCTTATAGGTCATCAATCCTTGATAGAGGGTATTTAATCTTAACTGTAGCTTGGTTTAACTTTCGATAATCGACACAAAGTCTCATAGAACC